>LBNU01037908.1:54974-106147 GCA_014162995.1 Artemisia annua | reverse complement strand
TCACTTCAAAGTTCCAAGTTCAGAGTTAATCAAGTTTGGATAGTGCATAAAGAACTACGCAAGAAAAGTCAAAATCAAAGTTATGCAGTACCTGCCATCCGATCGGCTAAAGCTTCAACCGATCGGATAGCAATAATGACCAACTCCATCCGATCGGTACCAACCCGCAACCGATCGGATGGACTCCACTGATTTAAAAATACAAATTTCTTGTGCATGAATTTTGGTCTTTTGTCCCATTGTTCTAGGCCCTTCTTAGTATCTTGTTGTCCAAGCTCCATCATTTAAGTCCCTATTCATTGTGAGGAGTATTTTACAAGGCTAGAAGTACCCCAAGAGAGACACCATTGAACACACAATTGAAGATATCATTTACTCTCATTACTACTCTCATTTACTATCATCAACTAGCTCTCAAGGAACAAAATTCGTGCAGAAGGAACCAGGAAACTTTGGAGGTCTAAGGAAGCAACATTTGGAATCCAAAATCTCAAGAAATCATCACTAATACTTAGGTTATCAATACCTTGCCATTTTTTATCAATTTCAAAGCATTGTAAGACTTAAAACCATGGATTCTAATGTTAAATATTCTGAGTTTGCTTGCATGTTTGCTATGAGTGGCTAGTATCCTTTTTACACTTGCTTTGATGATGTTTTATGCTTAGTGATAGTCATGATTGTGATAACATGTTTTAATTCAATTTCAAGTCAATCCTAAGAACCAATTGTACCTTAAGTTTCATAGTGACATTTGTTGAGTCAAGTTTAACTAATTGATAATAGTTTCAAGGGTCGAAAGATTTGTTATTATTCAACTAGTTACAATCATTTGTCTATGAATGATTGTTTTTCACCATAATTATTCTTGACTAAACAAAGAAACAAGAAGTATGATTGTAATGAGAATGCTTTTATAACATCAAATCGGATTGTTTGTAAACCTGTAGTTGGACGAAAGTCTAGACTTTAAGATGCCTGATGAAAATCAGATACTCTTAAAAGTTCCTAGACAACAGAATATGTATAGTTTTGATATGAAGACACCTACACCTGCAAAAGGTTTTGCCTGTTTGATTGCAAAAGCTACATTAGATGAATCTAAATTGTGGCATAGAAGATTGAGTCATATTAATTACAAAAATCTTAAAAAACTTGTGAAGGGAAACCTTGTGAGAGGTCTACCTTCCAAGGTTTTTAAAAATGACCATGCATGTGTGGCTTGCCATAAAGGGAAACAACATAGGGCCTCTTGTAAGGCCAAACAAGAAAGATCCATTACTGAACCTCTACACAATCTACATATGGATCTCTTTGGGCCTACTTCTGTCAAGAGCATTAATCATGCTCAATATTGTCTTGTTATCACTGATGATTGTACCAGGTTTTGTTGGGTATTCTTCTTGTCCTCCAAGGATGAAACTCCTGGCATTATTCAAACTTTCATTAGACAGATTGAAAATCAACTTGATCATAAGGTCAAAATTATTAGATCAGATAATGGGACTGAGTTTAAGAATAGAAGTATGCTTGACTTTTGTGGAAACAGGGGCATAAAACAAGAGTACAGTAATGCTAGAACTCCGCAACAAAATGGAGTTGCTGAAAGAATGAATAGGACACTCATTGAGGCTGCTAGAACTATGCTTGCAGATTCACTTTTACCTACTCCTTTTTGGGCTGAAGAAGTTAATACTGTTTGTTATGTCTTTAACAGGGTCAGGGTAACTAAACCTCAAAATAAAACTCTATAGGAGCTATTATTTGGTCAAAAGCCAATTATTAGTTACATAAGACCATTTGGGTGTCATGTTACTATTCTTGATACACTTAGTGCTCTTGGAAAGTTTGATGGAAAATCTGATGAAGGTTTCCTAGTTGGATACTCACTTACTAGCAAAGCCTTTAGGGTATATAACTTGGTGACTAAAAGAGTAGTGGAAAATCTTCATGTTGACTTCCTTGAGGAGAAACCTAATGTATAGGGAGTAGGTTATAGGTGGATTTTTGATATTGATTATCTAACTGACTCTATGAACTATATTCCTGTCTCTTTAGAGAATCAAGCTAACCCCCATGCATGTTCCTCAGAAGATACTAACAATGCAGGTACCACAAATGAGGAATAAGAATCAACAGAGAATATTATCATACCTACAACTGTTAAGTTATCTGCAGGTGCAAATGGAACAAAGAAACCTTCCACACAAGAAAAGATGCCAAATTCTGAAGCACATGCTAAAGAGACTTCTCCTCAAGATGTTTCAGATGATTCTCAAGGCTTTAGAAAGGAAGTGGAATCTCATGATCTAAATCATATGGAAGGAATACATGCTACTAGTACTAACTAGGTTAATACTGGCAGTAAACCTGAAAAGCTTGATTTCACTTCACAAGCTGATCTTAATGATCCAGTCATACAGAACCTGATATTGGTGATGTGCCTGATGATGGACTATTTATTGAAGCCTCTTATGATAAAGAAGGAGTGATTACTGACTTCAACAACCTACCAACAGAAGTTGATGTAAGTCCTGTTCCCACACTAAGGATTCACAATGCTCATCCAAAGAGTCAAATTCTTGGTGATCCTATGTCAGCTGTTCAGACAAGGAGACAAATACAGCAACAACTTGGATCTCATGCACTCATTAGCTTCATTCAAAAACAGCAAAGGAACAATCACAAATATCAACAACATTGTCTCTTTGCCTGTTTTCTCTCTTAAAAGGAACCTACCAAAGTCTCTGATGCTTTGGATGATGAAAGTTGGGTTGAGGCTATGCAAGAAGAGCTGTTGCAGTTCAAATTGCAAAAGGTTTGGGTTCTTGTAGATCTACCAAATGGAGCTAAAGTCATTGGCACAAAGAGGGTTTTCAGAAACAAAAGGGATGAAAGAGGTGTGGTTGTCAGAAACAAAGCTAGATTGGTGGCTCAAGGATACAGGCAAGAAGAAGGCATAGACTATGATGAGGTTTTTGCTCCTGTGGCTAGGATTGAAGCCATTAGATTGTTCTTGGCCTATGCATCCTACATGGGATTCATTGTATATCAAATGGATGTCAAAAGTGCTTTTCTATATGGCACAATCACAGAAGAAGTATATGTTCACCAGCCTCCTGGTTTTGTTGATCTTGCTCATCCTAAGAAAGTGTACAAGGTGATCAAAGCACTCTATGGCTTGCATCAAGCTCTTAGAGCTTGGTATGAAACACTCTCCTCATTTCTTGAAGAAAATGGATACAAGAGGGGGTTCATTGATAAAACCTTGTTTATCAAGAAGGACAAGAAGTATATTATACTTGTGCAGGTTTATGTTGATGACATCATTTTTGGCTCAACTAAAAGGGCTTGGTGTGAAGATTTTGAAGCATTGATGAAAGGGAAATTTCAAATGAGTTCAATGGGGGAACTCACTTTCTTTCTTGGTTTGCAAGTCAAACAACAGTCAGATGGTCTTTTTATATCACAAGAGAAGCATGTAGCTGACATGCTTAAGAAGTTTAACTTTGCAAGTGTCAAAACTGCAGTCACACCAATGAAGACCAGAGTGCCTTTGACAAAGGATGAAGATGCTGAAGACGTAGATGTGCACCTCTACAGATCCATGATTGGTTCTCTTATGTATCTAACAGCCTCTAGGCCAGATATTATGTTTGCTGTATGTGCTTGTTCCAGGTTTCAGATTAACCCCAAGACTTCACATCTTCATGCTGTGAAAAGAATCTTTAAGTACCTTAAAGGCAAACCCAATTTGGGCCTTTGGTATCCTAAAGAATCATCTTTTAACCTGGAAGCTTATTCAGATAGTGATTATGCTGGAGCAAGTCTTGATAGGAAGTCCACAACTGGAGGTTGTCAATTTCTAGGTAGAAGGTTGATTTCATGGCAGTGCAAGAAGCAAACCATAGTGGCTACCTCTACAACTGAAGCTGAGTATGTAGCTGCTGCAAATTGCTGTGGTCAGGTATTGTGGATTCAAAATCAAATGCTGGATTATGGTTTGAATTTCATGAATACTAAAATATTTATTGATAATGAAAGCACCATTTGCATTGTCAAGAATCCAGTATATCACTCTAAGACCAGACACATAGAAATCAGGCATCACTTTATAAGAGATTGTTTTGAGAAGAAACTAATTAAAGTGGAAAAGATTCACACTGATTTCAATGTAGCTGATTTGTTAACAAAAGCATTTAATGGACCAAGGTTTAACTACATGGTGGTCAATATTGGTATGATGAACCCATAGCTACATTTAAGGGGAGGTTAAATGTCTAGTTTGTATTTGGTTTCAAGTCTAGTGGTAGTTAAATCTGGTCACCTAAGAGTTAATACGGGTAGATTACTTGGTGTTAATTCTGGTTGTATATGCATGTTTGTATTTTGCTTGGTTTTCTACTAACTACTTCAGGATATACATGGATTCAAGCCGAAATGCAAGTTGTGATTCTATAGCTGGAATGTAAGTTTTGGTAAAATGGTTGACTATTTGTTAAGTCTGGTGGAAAATTTTTTTAATACCGGTTGACTATTTTTAAGTCTGGTAGTGTTAATCTGCAATTAATATTTTACCATTAAGTCTGATCACCCGCATAATGACTTTTACTGCTTAAATCAAACCGTTACTATTTCTCCGGTGCCAAATGATATATATGAATACAAGATGATTAATTTTTCATCTTTATTCATTATTTCCAATCACTTTTTCATAAACAAGTAAAAGTTTGCCTCTTGATCACACTTACTCTATTTTACACACCAGTACAAACGTTTTCACTCCACCAGTACTTACATGGCTCAGCTCTCTTACAGTGATAGACATAAACAAGTGGGTTATTTAAAGAAGTCAACGAAAAGCAAAGGTTTTGAACAGTTACTAAATTTTCTAAACAGTTCTTACATACGGTATGCTTTGACTTGTAACCCCATTATCTATAATTCCTTGGTAAAACAGTTTTGGAACACTGCTAGTTCTGAAACTCTTGCAAATGGGAACAAACAAATAAAAGCAACTATTGACAATGTTGATTATATTGTCACTGAAGCATCAATTAGAGAATGTCTTCACTTAAATGATACTTCAAGGGATTTTAAGTTGCCACATAAATTTCTTGTTGAGGGTATGAAACATATTGGGTATCCCACTGATACAAAACTTACTTTCTTAAAAAGAAATCTTTCACCTCAATGGAGATTCTTAGCATACCATTTGCTTCAGTGTTTAAGTTCCAAGAGTGGAGGATGGGATCAATTTGATGCCAAACTTGCCTCTGCAATGATTTGTCTTTCACTTGGAAGAACTTATAATTTTTCTAAATTGATTCTTAATGGTATGGTGGCTAATGTGAAAAGTGCACATAAATTTTTGATGTACCCTCATTTTCTGCAAATGGTTTTGAATATTGAAACAGAAAACAAAACAATTTATCCCATTAAGCCTCTCAAAGCAAAAGTCTTTAGCAACATGAGAAGTGGTTTTACAGGGATTGAAAAGCCATTAACCCTTGTGCAGGTCCTTCAATATCACCTGAACCTCAGTTTGCTCCAGTACACACATTTGAACTTAGTTCCTCTACATCACCTCCTTCCACTCATGAAGAGTCCTCCACAATGACTATGGATGATCTTTTGATATTGGTTCCTTCACTTCTTACATGCGTGAATGGTTTGGAGCTACAACTGGCAAAGACAAATGAGAAGGTTAAGAAGTTGGAACAAATTGTGGAAGAACTAGGAGTTCACATTACTGATTTTGAAGATGCTGAGTCTAGAAAATTCATCCAAACAAGGGGNCTTTCTTAAAAAGAAATCTTTCACCTCAATGGAGATTCTTAGCATACCATTTGCTTCAGTGTTTAAGTTCCAAGAGTGGAGGATGGGATCAATTTGATGCCAAACTTGCCTCTGCAATGATTTGTCTTTCACTTGGAAGAACTTATAATTTTTCTAAATTGATTCTTAATGGTATGGTGGCTAATGTGAAAAGTGCACATAAATTTTTGATGTACCCTCATTTTCTGCAAATGGTTTTGAATATTGAAACAGAAAACAAAACAATTTATCCCATTAAGCCTCTCAAAGCAAAAGTCTTTAGCAACATGAGAAGTGGTTTTACAGGGATTGAAAAGCCATTATCTGTGGCTATGTTGTTTGCTTCTTCTAACCCTTGTGCAGGTCCTTCAATATCACCTGAACCTCAGTTTGCTCCAGTACACACATTTGAACTTAGTTCCTCTACATCACCTCCTTCCACTCATGAAGAGTCCTCCACAATGACTATGGATGATCTTTTGATATTGGTTCCTTCACTTCTTACATGCGTGAATGGTTTGGAGCTACAACTGGCAAAGACAAATGAGAAGGTTAAGAAGTTGGAACAAATTGTGGAAGAACTAGGAGTTCACATTACTGATTTTGAAGATGCTGAGTCTAGAAAATTCATCCAAACAAGGGGTATTTAGCTCAAACAACAGAAAGCAAATTCTCAGAGAATACAGCTGTTAGTTCACCTGGACTTGAAGATGCAGAGTTGATCATTAACCTAAGTCAAAGTCAAAAGCAAAGAACAAGGTTAAGGGAAAGATATGTGGCTGAAGAAACAGTTAAGTCTGCTCTAGAGGTTAAGTCTACTCAAACAAGCATTGGTCACAAGGAAGGGAAACAAATTGCTCAGACACCTTCTCTGCCTAAGAAATCAAAGAAGCAGATCAGAGAGGATGAAGCAAGTTTTGTTGAAATTGAGAGACTTCAAAATCCGGAAGCAGGCATGGTAAATCCTTTGAAAAAGCATAGAAGGGTTTAACATCAATACTTTATGTTGTTATGAACCTTTGGCTATGTTTGAATGAATTCTCAGGGTAAATGGATTTTTGAGGAAATCACTTGGTGAAGGTGACTTGCAGGAGTAACACAACAAATGGTTATCAATCCACCATGTCTAACCCACATAAGGACTGGCTAATCCAAGAGCAAATGGCTCTAGGTAAAGATATCTTAAATCCGTTTATGGCTGACAATTTGCCAAAAATTGTATGGTATTCAACTCACCATATCTATGAAAGTGAAGAGTTGGCTAGCCCACAAGGCTATGGCTTGTGGTAAAGGCTGTGGAAAACCGTAATTGGTAATCAACTCACCAAGATGATGACTGCATTCCATCAAAGAGTTGGCTAGTCCAGAAGCAAACGACTTTTGGTAAAGACAAATCAAATCCGTTGATAGCTGATGGTTTGCTTAAAATCATATGGTTATCAATATACCATGGTCTTGTACTAAAACATTGGCTACTCCAGAGTTAATGGCTAACTGGTAAAGAGACATCAAATCCATTAAATTTTCAATGATTCACCTCTCACAGGTGTTAACACACCTGGATGTGATGAGAATAGTATGAAACTTTTTGATTTGATGTACACATTGTCAATGTTGCTGCAAAGATCAGATGATGCAAAATATTTGTTGATATAGGATGCTGCAAAGATATGAAGATTCAACAAAAGTTGCAACTCAACAATAATTCCAAAGAACCTATGTTCAAAATCCTCAAAGCATTTTTGAAGAAAGAAACTTGAAGTTCATGGAGCATGAAGATCAGGTTAGGGGAGGATTGTTGGGAATTATTTGTAAACAGACTTAAGTCTGGATAGTTAGTTAAGTCGGGTTGAGAGTTAAGTCTGCCAGTAGTAAGTTAAGTCTGGTAGACACTAGTTAAGTCTGTTTATGTTTAGATGGTTAAGTCTGTATTGCTTAACAAGTTAGATATCTTAGGAGATATTATAGGAAAGGATATGCACACGGTTAGATATCTTAGGAGAAGATATGCATGCATCCTTTCACACGTTTTGTAGAATTAGGATTTCCTTGTAGTATAAAAGGAAACCTACGGCATTGTGTTCTATGCCAAGTTTTCTCAAGTTTAATAGAATATAAAGTTAGTAAATCTCTGTGTTGTTCTTACTGCTTGTGTTAATATTCCGCGTTAACATCAGGTATACATTGCTCTTAAGAGTTTCTCATATAGATACTTTGGATTTATTCAAGGTGTTTATTGTCTTACAAAGGCTACTTAGATCCAGAACTTTGGACCTACACCCAATATTTTTTAACTCTTTAATCAGTGTTAGAAGATTGAAGAGGAGATCAATGCTGCAATGAAAGAAGAGTGCTCTGCAACCGATCACAATGCCTTGCCTCATAAAGAAAAAGATCCAGGAAGTTTTACTTTACCTTGTTCTATTAATGATATGTCTTTCAATAATGCCCTAGCTGACTTAGGAGCTAGTGTTAGTGTTATGCCCTTTAAGACATTTACTACCCTAGGCTTAGGAAAATTAGCCCCCACTAAACTACTTATTGAATTGGCTGATAAAACGGTACAATGACCTGAGGGGATAGCAGAAAATGTGCTGGTTAGGATCGAGAAGTTTGTATTCCCCGTAGACTTTATTATACTAGATATGCCTGAGGATATTAAGATTCCCTTAATCCTTGGAAGACCATTCTTGTCTACTACTCATGCTAAGATAGATGTTTTTAAAAGAAAAATCTCATTAAGAGTAGGGAATGACAAACTAGTCTCTAAATTTGAAAATCCTGTTAAGAGCATAATTAAAGGTGTTTACATGCTAGGATTAAGAGAACGCATGGAACTCGACCTAGAAGCTAGGTTAATGGGAGAGAACCTCATCCAAAACAAGTCAACTAACCCCAATCATGAGGATTTCGAAGAATTTATTGATCTTAATGTGCCAATTGAACTAAGAAATGATATTATAAGTGATTCTGATGACGAGTGGTATGATTGTGAGGTTATCAACAAATAGGAGTTGAAGATGAGTCTAACTTGAAGACTATGGAATAAAGAAAAGTGTTTACCGGGAGACCGGCTTATCTTTTATTGTTTCTTGTAATCGAGTCTGACAGATCTGCACTTGATGCGGCTCATCTCCATCAATAGATGCGGCGTATCAAATATGCAGATCATATCTATCTTTATTTTTCTGCATTTTTATTGTTGAACTATAAACTTGCTGTCAGTTTATTTAATGCGGCCTATCCCTGGTTAAGGATACGGCGCATCTATTTTTCTAACTCGTATTAATTCCAGGCTCGATACGGCGCATCCCATTCCATGGATGCGGCGTATCGACTGACCTGAAGAAATTTTAAATATTTTATTTTTTAGGTTTTATTTTCTAACTACTAATGAATTATGTACAAGTTTGATTTTCTTAACTTAGGTGTGTTTAAGTATGGTGGTATTTATAGATTGCTCGTAAACGCATAATGGAAGATCATACTGAGCAAATCTCAGGGGAGTTATTCCGTTCTAATTCTTTTAATTTCCTATTTTTAATTTCAAATACAAACAACGAGGACGTTATTTAACTTAACTGGTGGGATGGAGAATTAGAACGTTACTTGTCCTAAATTTTTCAAAAATATGCTTTAATCTATGCTTAATATGTCTAAATTAAAAAAAAATAGCATGTTTTTGTTAAATCTAAATTGCATAGCCACACACATAACTTTATTTTTAAAAATTTTATTGTGCCGATGGCTTGTAAACTTTAGAACTTGGCTTGTATACTATCCGATACCACCATAATAAGTATTATTGATATAATTGGAATGACTTGTCTAACTTGGTAAATTTCTAGGATTAGACCCAAAAAGCCTATATATGTTTTGTGATATTAACTAACTACTCTGGTTAGTTAACCTCCGTATTAACCCTTTTGTTTACTCTCATCATTAGAGTAAGATACCACTAGAAAAACCCTCAGAGCCATTCCTTTCGTTTCTTACACTTATATTTAAATTGTTTCGTTACACATTTACACCTTAGCCTACCCTGTAGATTAAAGTTCGTAGTTCGTTGATTTAGGCAAAGTGTGTTTCCTTGTGTTACCTGTGTTCGTGTGCGCAATTCATTATCTTTGGTTAGGTCGGGAAATTGCACAATGCAATTGGAGTGAAAGTAAATATTGTATATTTTTAGTTTTATTTTTTGTGTGTTTACTACTTTTACTATTATTTTTATTTCTGAAGTTATGGGAAGTAATGAAAAATTATCCGAAATTATTGTGATAGTGATGTGGTGAAATTTTACACCATTTATATTTAAGTTTAAAAAAATCGAAAAATTAGAAAAGAAAAAGAAAGAAGAAAGTTGGAAGTTTATTAAACCAACGTTGTAAAGTTTTGTATTAAGTGGACGATATCGCCACTATTTGTTGTACTATATTTATGGATTGAATGGGAGTTGGCCGTTATGGGAACGCCAACTAAGGTTTATTCTTGTTTAAGATTTTATTGAGTTTAATTCGTGTCTACCTAAAGCGTGAGTTACAAGTGTCAAAAGCGTGAGTTATTCAATGATATGAGTTTTATTCATGGGATGATTGGGAAAGTGATTAACCACACATTAGGACTTAATCTATTTGTTTTGTTTATTTTTATTTTACACCAATTTTTAGCCCAACTATTATCCACACCCAACCGTATTATTATATTATGTATGTGCAGATACTACGATATTTAATCTATACAATCTCGTTTGTTTTGATTGATGACAAACGTATAACTTGATACATAACGTAAAATGTACAAGTTACTCGTAATCATACTTTGTCTCAACATACATTCAACACCTCTCGACGTCTCGAGTCCTAGTATGCTACAACACAGGTTCGTACATGTTTGTTATGTGGCATTATGATCCAACCCCTTTGTTAATACAAATAATGTCAAAAACGTTATTCGCATTATTCGATCTTCTTGTGTTTTGATAATCACAAAATATAAAGATATGTTATGTAAAGTTACAAAATGAGTTCAATGGGGGAACTCACTTTCTTTCTTGGTTTGCAAGTCAAACAACAGTCAGATGGTCTTTTTATATCACAAGAGAAGCATGTAGCTGACATGCTTAAGAAGTTTAACTTTGCAAGTGTCAAAACTGCAGTCACACCAATGAAGACCAGAGTGCCTTTGACAAAGGATGAAGATGCTGAAGACGTAGATGTGCACCTCTACAGATCCATGATTGGTTCTCTTATGTATCTAACAGCTTCTAGATATTATGTTTGCTGTATGTGCTTGTTCCAGGTTTCAGATTAACCCCAAGACTTCACATCTTCATGCTGTGAAAAGAATCTTTAAGTACCTTAAAGGCAAACCCAATTTGGGCCTTTGGTATCCTAAAGAATCATCTTTTAACCTGGAAGCTTATTCAGATAGTGATTATGCTGGAGCAAGTCTTGATAGGAAGTCCACAACTGGAGGTTGTCAATTTCTAGGTAGAAGGTTGATTTCATGGCAGTGCAAGAAGCAAACCATAGTGGCTACCTCTACAACTGAAGCTGAGTATGTAGCTGCTGCAAATTGCTGTGGTCAGGTATTGTGGATTCAAAATCAAATGCTGGATTATGGTTTGAATTTCATGAATACTAAAATATTTATTGATAATGAAAGCACCATTTGCATTGTCAAGAATCCAGTATATCACTCTAAGACCAAACACATAGAAATCAGGCATCACTTTATAAGAGATTGTTTTGAGAAGAAACTAATTAAAGTGGAAAATATTCACACTGATTTCAATGTAGCTGATTTGTTAACAAAAGCATTTAATGGACCAAGGTTTAACTACATGGTGGTCAATATTGGTATGATGAACCCATAGCTACATTTAAGGGGAGGTTAAATGTATAGTTTGTATTTGGTTTCAAGTCTAGTGGTAGTTAAATCTGGTCACCTAAGAGTTAATACGGGTAGATTACTTGGTGTTAATTCTGGCTGTATATGCATGTTTGTATTTTGCTTGGTTTTCTACTAACTACTTCAAGATATGCATGGATTCAAGCCGAAATGCAAGTTGTGATTCTATAGCTGGAATGTAAGTTTTGGTAAAATGGTTGACTATTTGTTAAGTCTGGTGGAAAATTTTTTAATACCGGTTGACTATTTTTAAGTCTGGTAGTGTTAATCTGCAATTAATATTTTACCATTAAGTCTGATCACCCGCATAATGACTTTTACTGCTTAAATCAAACCGTTACTATTTCTCCGGTGTCAAATGATATATATGAATACAAGATGATTAATTTTTCATCTTTATTCATTATTTCCAATCACTTTTTCATAAACAAGTAAAAGTTTGCCTCTTGATCACACTTACTCTGTTTTACACACCAGTACAAACGTTTTCACTCCACCAGTACTTACATGGCTCAGCTCTCTTACAGTGATAGATATAAACAAGTGGGTTATTTAAAGAAGTCAACGAAAAGCAAAGGTTTTGAACAGTTACTAAATTTTCTAAACAGTTCTTACATACGATATGCTTTGACTTGTAACCCCATTATCTATGATTCCTTGGTAAAACAGTTTTGGAACACTGCTAGTTCTAAAACTATTGCAAATGGGAACAAACAAATAAGAGCAACTATTGACAATGTTGATTATATTGTCACTGAAGCATCAATTAGAGAATGTCTTCACTTAAATGATACTTCAAGGGATTTTAAGTTGCCACATAAATTTCTTGTTGAGGGTATGAAACATATTGGGTATCCCACTGATACAAAACTTACTTTCTTAAAAAGAAATCTTTCACCTCAATGGAGATTCTTAGCATACCATTTGCTTCAGTGTTTAAGTTCCAAGAGTGGAGGATGGGATCAATTTGATGCCAAACTTGCCTCTGCAATGATTTGTCTTTCACTTGGAAGAACTTATAATTTTTCTAAATTGATTCTTAATGGTATGGTGGCTAATGTGAAAAGTGCACATAAATTTTTGATGTACCCTCGTTTTCTGCAGATGGTTTTGAATATTGAAACAAAAAACAAAACAATTTATCCCATTAAGCCTCTCAAAGCAAAAGTCTTTAGCAACATGAGAAGTGGTTTTACAGGGATTGAAAAGCCATTATCTGTGGCTATGTTGTTTGCTTCTTCTAACCCTTGTGCAGGTCCTTCAATATCACCTGAACCTCAGTTTGCTCCAGTACACACATTTGAACTTAGTTCCTCTACATCACCTCCTTCCACTCATGAAGAGTCCTCCACAATGACTATGGATGATCTTTTGATATTGGTTCCTTCACTTCTTACATGCGTGAATGGTTTGGAGCTACAACTGGCAAAGACAAATGAGAAGGTTAAGAAGTTGGAACAAATTGTGGAAGAACTAGGAGTTCACATTACTGATTTTGAAGATGCTGAGTCTAGAAAATTCATCCAAACAAGGGGGTATTTAGCTCAAACAACAGAAAGCAAATTCTCAGAGAATACAGCTGTTAGTTCACCTAGACTTGAAGATGCAGAGTTGATCATTAATCTAAGTCAAAGTCAAAAGCAAAGAACAAGGTTAAGGGAAAGATGTGTGGCTGAAGAAACAGTTAAGTCTGCTCTAGAGGTTAAGTCTACTCAAACAAGCATTGGTCACAAGGAAGGGAAACAAATTGCTCAGACACCTTCTCTGCCTAATAAATCAAAGAAGCAGATCAGAGAGGATGAAGCAAGTTTTGTTGAAATTGAGAGACTTCAAAATCAGGAAGCAGGCATGGTAAATCCTTTGAAAAAGCATAGAAGGGTTTAACATCAATACTATATGTTGTTATGAACCTTTGGCTATGTTTGAATGAATTCTCAGGGTTAAATGGATTTTTGAGGAAATCACTTGGTGAAGGTGACTTGCAGGAGTAACACAACAAATGGTTATCAGTCCACCATGTCTAACCCACATAAGGACTGGCTAATCCAAGAGCAAATGGCTCTAGGTAAAGATATCTTAAATCCGTTTATGGCTGACAATTTGCCAAAAATTGTATGGTATTCAACTCACCATATCTATGAAAGTGAAGAGTTGGCTAGCCCACAAGGCTATGGCTTGTGGTAAAGACTGTGGAAAACCGTAATTGGTAATCAACTCACCAAGATGATGACTGCATTCCATCAAAGAGTTGGCTAGTCCAGAAGCAAACGACTTTTGGTAAAGACAAATCAAATCCGTTGATAGCTGATGGTTTGCTTAAAATCATATGGTTATCAATGTACCATGGTCTTGTACTAAAACATTGACTACTCCAGAGTTAATGGCTAACTGGTAAAGAGACATCAAATCCATTAAATTTTCAATGATTCACCTCTCACAGGTGTTAACACATCTGGATGTGATGAGAATAGTATGAAACTTTTTGATTTGATGTACACATTGTCAATGTTGCTGCAAAGATCAGATGATGCAAAAGATTTGTTGATATAGGATGCTGCAAAGATATGAAGATTCAACAAAAGTTGCAACTCAACAATAATTCCAAGGAACCCATGTTCAAAATCCTCAAAGCATTTCTGAAGAAAGAAACTTGAAGTTCATGGAGCATGAAGATCAGGTTAGGGGAGGATTGTTGGGAATTATTTGTAACCAGACTTAAGTCTGGATAGTTAGTTAAGTCGGGTTGAGAGTTAAGTCTGCCAGTAGTAAGTTAAGTCTGGTAGACACTAGTTAAGTCTGTTTATGTTTAGATGGTTAAGTCTGTATTGCTTAACAAGTTAGATATCTTAGGAGATATTATAGGAAAGGATATGCACACGGTTAGATATCTTAGGAGAAGATATGCATGCATCCTTTCACATGTTTTGTATAATTAGGATTTCCTTGTAGTATAAAAGGAAACCTACGGCATTGTGTTCTATGCCAAGTTTTCTAAAGTTTAATAGAATATAAAGTTAGTAAATCTCTGTGTTGTTCTTACTGCTTGTGTTAATATTCCGCGTTAACATCAAGTATACATTGCTCTTAAGAGTTTCTCATATAGATACTTTGGATTTATTCAAGGTGTTTATTGTCTTACAAAGGCTACTTAGATCCAGAACTTTGGACCTACACCCAATATTTTTTAACTCTTTAATCAGTGTTAGAAGATTGAAGAGGAGATCAATGCTGCAATGAAAGAAGAGTGCTCTGCAACCGATCACAATGCCTTGCCTCATAAAGAAAAAGATCCAGGAAGTTTTACTTTACCTTGTTCTATTAATGATATGTCTTTCAATAATGCCCTAGCTGACTTAGGAGCTAGTGTTAGTGTTATGCCCTTTAAGACATTTACTACCCTAGGCTTAGGAAAATTAGCCCCCACTAAACTACTTATTGAATTGGCTGATAAAACGGTACAATGACCTGAGGGGATAGCAGAAAATGTGCTGGTTAGGATCGAGAAGTTTGTATTCCCCGTAGACTTTATTATACTAGATATGCCCGAGGATATTAAGATTCCCTTAATCCTTGGAAGACCATTCTTGTCTACTACTCATGCTAAGATAGATGTTTTTAAAAGAAAAATCTCATTAAGAGTAGGGAATGACAAACTAGTCTCTAAATTTGAAAATCCTGTTAAGAGCATAATTAAAGGTGTTTACATGCTAGGATTAAGAGAACGCATGGAACTCGACCTAGAAGCTAGGTTAATGGGAGAGAACCTCATCCAAAACAAGTCAACTAACCCCAATCATGAGGATTTCGAAGAATTTATTGATCTTAATGTGCCAATTGAACTAAGAAATGATATTATAAGTGATTCTTATGACGAGTGGTATGATTGTGAGGTTATCAACAAATAGGAGTTGAAGATGAGTATAACTTGAAGACTATGGAATAAAGAAAAGTGCTTACCGGGAGACAACCCGGCTTATCTTTTATTGTTTCTTGTAATCGAGTCTGACAGATCTGCACTTGATGTAGCTCATCTCCATCAATAGATGCGGCGTATCAAATATGCAGATCATATCTATCTTTATTTTTCTGCATTTTTATTGTTGAACTATAAACTTGCTGTCAGTTTATTTAATGCGGCCTATCCCCGGTTAAGGATACGGCGCATCTATTTTTCTAACTCGTATTAATTCCAGGCTCGATACGGCGCATCCCATTCCATGGATGCGGCGTATCGACTGACCTGAAGAAATTTTAAATTTTTTATTTTTTAGGTTTTATTTTCTAACTACTAATGAATTATGTACAAGTTTGATTTTCTTAACTCAGGTGTGTTTAAGTATGGTGGTATTTATAGATTGCTCGTAAACGCATAATGGAAGATCATACTGAGCAAATCTCAGGGGAGTTATTCCGTTCTAATTCTTTTAATTTCCTATTTTTAATTTCAAATACAAACAACGAGGACGTTATTTAACTTAACTGGGGGGATGGAGAATTGAACGTTACTTGTCCTAAATTTTTCAAAAATATGCTTTAATCTATGCTTAATATGTCTAAATTAAAAAAAATAGCATGTTTTTGTTAAATCTAAATTGCATAGCCACACACATAACTTTATTTTCAAAAAATTTATTGTGCCGATGGTTTGTAAACTTTAGAACTTGGCTTGTATACTATACGATACCACCATAATAAGTATTATTGATATAATTGGAATGACTTGTCTAACTTGGTAAATTTCTAGGATTAGACCCAAAAAGCCTATATATGTTTTGTGATATTAACTAACTACTCTGGTTAGTTAACCTCCGTATTAACCCTTTTGTTTACTCTCATCATTAGAGTAAGATACCACTAGAAAAACCCTCAGAGCCATTTCTTTCGTTTCTTACACTTATATTTAAATTGTTTCGTTACACATTTACACCTTAACCTACCCTGTAGATTAAAGTTCGTAGTTCGTTGATTTAGGCAAAGTGTGTTTCCTTGTGTTACCTGTGTTCGTGTGCGCAATTCATTATCTTTGGTTAGGTCGGGAAATTGCACAATGCAATTGGAGTGAAAGTAAATATTGTATATTTTTAGTTTTATTTTTTGTGTGTTTACTACTTTTACTATTATTTTTATTTCTGAAGTTATGGGAAGTAATGAAAAATTATCCGAAATTATTGTGATAGTGATGTGGTGAAATTTTACACCATTTATATTTAAGTTTAATAAAATCGAAAAATTAGAAAAGAAAAAGAAAGAAGAAAGTTGGAAGTTTATTAAAAACGTTGTAAAGTTTTGTATTAAGTGGACGATATCGCCACTATTTGTTGTACTATATTTATGGATTGAATAGGAGTTGGCCGTTATGGGAACGCCAACTAAGGTTTATTCTTGTTTAAGATTTTATTGAGTTTAATTCGTGTCTACCTAAAGCGTGAGTTACAAGTGTCAAAAGCGTGAGTTATTCAATGATATGAGTTTTATTCATGGGATGATTGGGAAAGTGATTAACCACACATTAGGACTTAATCTATTTGTTTTGTTTATTTTTATTTTACACCAATTTTTAGCCCAACTATTATCCACACCCAACCGTATTATTATATTCTGTATGTGCAAGTACTACGATATTTAATCTATACAATCTCGTTTGTTTTGATTGATGACAAACGTATAACTTGATACATAACGTAAAATGTACAAGTTACTCGTAATCATACTTTGTCTCAACATACATTCAACACCTCTCGACGTCTCGAGTCCTAGTATGCTACAACACAGGTTCGTACATGTTTGTTATGTGGCATTATGATCAAACCCCTTTGTTAATACAAATAATGTCAAAAACATTATTCGCATTATTCGATCTTCTTGTGTTTTGATAATCACAAAATATAAAGATATGTTATGTAAAGTTATGGTTAATAAGTTTTTAACCGAGGAAACTCGTTACTTCCACGTAGCTTCTACAACGTCACTTCAGGTATGAACAAACTTTATACCGTCATTAGTTTGGTGATCAAAGAAGTTTTTATTTTCTTACAAACTTACATTTTTAAGTTAGACAAAACATTTTCACAAAAGTATTTTTGTGTTTTTAAAGAAATGTTTTATTAAGAAAATATATTCAAATTCAAACTTATAACAGCTAGTTTTCCCCCAAAAATAGCTGAAACTTCACCAGATAAGTTTTCACCACGTCAGGACAAAAATGGGAGCGTTTTCTCGGGACGGTCCCTTAAAGGGGTCGACGGTCCCTTAGTGATAAAGGACCATCGCCTATTTACGGGACCGTCTGGTCTGTCCTGTCGTCTATAAATACTGAACTGTTACACTTCAGAAAATAAGGTTTTTCACACACAAAACTTTCTATTTTTATTTTCCCTTTAGTCTTTGATCACTATAACATGTCGGTATATGTTTATTAGTGATTTCCTCTTCCGTCAAGTGCAAGAGAAGAACTCTCGACATCAATGAAGTCTCGAGATGTTATAGGTGTCCACAAACAAACGTAACAAGTGTTACGGTGATAGGTTCTGTAAATAATGTCATTGTTTTCCGACTTGTGTGTGAATCGAGGATGGGGATATTTGTGTGAACTTGGATGGTGATGTAGATCCAAGAAGTGTTGTAACTATATTAGTTCATGTATTGGTGTGAGGAGAATGATGTCCTAGTGTGTAGGTTAGGACTTAGTTGAGTCATTATGTAAAATACTTTGATCGGGTGATGAACCAAGTGAGTCATGTGTGTAGCCTTGGTTCGGGTGAAGAACCAAGTGAGTCAAATGTGTGAAGGCTTGGTTCGGGTAAAGAACCAAGTGTGTCTAAGTGTGAAGGCTTGATTTGGGTGAAGAACCAAGTGTGTCAACTATGTGAAGGCTTGGATCGGGTGAAGATTCAAGATGGACAAGAGTGCTTGTTCGTGTGGCCGCGTGGGCCTTGGAGTAGATTGGTTCTAGCTACGATTAGAACTCGACATTATGCTTAGTGTCGTTAAGCCTTGTGTAAGCATGTGTACGGATTGCTCCGCCTGAAGGAGTGTGTTGATATAGTGATTGATAACTCTCGAGTGTGGTACTCGAGGAGTGGAGTAGGACGGAGAGTGAGCTTCGTGCCGAACCACTATAAATCGCCGCGTCTCTTTGGTTGTGTTTTTCCTTACTCTTTACTTTACTTTTTTACTTATGTATGTTACTAGTCAACTTGATATCACATAACAAGTAGATTTCAATAAGTTTGCTAAAGAATATTAACCGGACCTAAAAACAGCGAAATGTTTTAAGAACTAAAAAGAAACGGTGAAACTATTCAACCCCCCTTCTAGTTTCTACCCCCTTGACCAACCATTTAGAATGTTTAAAATACTTTTAGAGTCTTTAAGTATTTTAGGTGTCAAAGTACACTTTAAGTGTTAAATAGAATAAGTGCCACATTAGGTGTCTAGATAATATTAGTAAGTTTACAATCTATAAAAATGTGTCTTATAACAACATATGTACATAAAACATTTTTAGTAACTTACTAAATATCATATAGAAAGTTAATACATTTTCTAGTAACTTTACAAGTTTACTTCCATATACATTTTAATCTAAAATGAAATATACATGTCTTGTCTTGTCAACATTGACTTTGGAAGATCTTGTATAGATTGTCATTTGCATCATGCACATGTCTTGTCAAAGTTGACTCTTGCATATAAATAGTAGCCCATGGTTTATGTCTTTGTTAGTTTTGGAAAATGATTTTGGAAATCCACTTTACTTGTTTGCCTATAAATAGTAGCCCATGGTTTACTCATTAGATTGATGAACTTGAACATACATTCACTCTATCATTTTACACACATTTAGATCATTAGGTAAAAATGTAATAACATACATAGATCACCCTCATCACATGATCATAATGCTTCTAACATTCATCTTTGTTGTAAGCATATCATACTTCTTGATCCACCAAAGAAAGCTTGGAGATCTTGCCATCATCATCCACAAAAGCATATCAACATATGAAGATTCAAGGGCACTTGACATCCTCAATGATTGAAGACTTCCGATCAATGGAAGTTCATATATAGATTAGGCATTTATATCCATTGGACATTTATGTCATGGATCATTGTAAACATCATTACATAACAATCTATTCATCTAAATAGAATAGATGGTTTATGTGTTTGTGCCATGAAACACAAGGTTTCTATGTTGGGCCACAAACATAGCGGGAGTGGTTGTACCCTTGGAAAAGAACTCGACATCTAGCTTAGTGTCGGAAATATTGTATAGGCGTCGTTAGAAGTGGTTGTAACTTTGTAAAAGAACCCGGTATTTAGCTTTGTACCGGATAAAGTGTAAGCGACGATTGTAAGGTTTTCTCCGACGAGAAGGGAGCTTGTTGATCTAGTGAAGTAACTCTCGAGTTGGGTACATGGGGAGTAGAGTAGGGCGAAGAGGAGATCTGTGACCGAACCACTATAAATCATCGTGTTCGGTTTGCACTTTCTTTTACTTATTGCTTTACTTTAATGTTTGCATTTTGTGATTTCTTGTGTTGTGACTTGTTGATTTTACTTGTGTGATAACATGTTTTAAGTTTATACTAGTCACAAACTACAAGTAACATCTTTCATATTAGAACAAGCTAAAATTGGATATTTGATACAACAAGTTTAAAGTTTTAAAACGGTAACGTATTCACCCCCCCCCCCCTCTACGTTTTCATACGTTTTCACAATTGGTACCAGAGCCTCTGAGCTCTTATTTTCAAAACAAATTGTTTTTAAAATGGAGTACGATCTATGTAGCAAATTACCATTGAAGCGGAATATAATATGAAAAATGTTTCGCTAAGTATACTTAGAAATTTTGTTGTTAAATGTTATTTTGTATACAAGCTTGAAGGTGTCCTTTGAAAAATTAAAGAAAACATTTCTCAAAATTTGTAAGTGTCAAATTATGTGGTTAGAGCTAATTTACGTAAAATATGGTTTTAAAAGGAGTGTTTGGGATAACTATAAATTTAGTTGAATAATCATCTCTATAAATGATTAGATAAGTCACATAAGAAGAAATGATGTTAAAATAGGTGTATTATATGTTTACTAACAAATCTAGTAAGTCCTACACATTCTCGCTATGCGAAATACATGTTTTTAGCATTCTGTGACATTTTGTTACAGCAGGATCACGCGGAACCCTTTGAAGGGTTCCTTGCCTTTGGAGAAAGGTTCCTTGGTCTGCACAGTCTAAACTTTTTGTAAACTTTAAAAATTCATAACTAATTAACCGTAAGTCAGTAGGAGTCGCGCCACCTATCATTTTAAAGGGACTTAAGTCTACTTTCATTTAAAAATACTCTCATGACCTAAATCTAATTTGAAGTAAGTAGAATAAACCAAATACTACAGCGTGTTTAAAATATTAAGTTTCGTTTTGACCTAGAAACTCAAACTTTTGAGTTAGGCAATATAAGTTAGTATCTTTTAAACATTGATATGATCTCTTTTGAAACTAAAGAATTTGGTAATATTTATGTATATAAAGGAAACTAATCAAGCTTGGTATACATCGTCATATTTAAACGCAAAGTGACGAAAATTATATTTCTTTTTATGTAATGCTAAATGATTACTTGTTTTAGTTGTATGCATATATGTTGTTTGCTTATTGAAAGTTGTGATTGCATTTGTTTATTTGTGATACATAAGTGTCAATCTTACCATGATTTTCATTTGCTTGTTTGTCAATTTCTTGTTTATGCACAATAGGACATTTGCTAGATTTTGTGCACTAAGTTGAGGAATTTGTTTTTGCATTACTTATAGATTTAGATCGCTCTCTTTTCATATGTTATATTAAAATCTTGCATAACTCACTTAGGAATGAGAATTAAGTAATAGTCATTAAGTATCTTGGAAAGCTCAACAAGAAGATGGATCGCAAATGAGAGCATGTTTTATGAGTGTTTGGCTTAACTAGTCATTTGAACTTTTTAGTAGTTAAAATATGTGTTTTTTGTTGTATTTTGGTTTTATATACTTGTAGGATCTTTTGGTAACTTTAGAAGATGTTATGTACTAACCGGATATGCAGGTGGACAACATTTGTGATGTTGTCAAATTTTCAATATTTTCACTAAGTAGTAAAAATCGTTAGCCCCCCGTCAAAGTCTATCGGTAAGAATGTTTCTATATTCTTTTTTATCATTTTCCAATCAGATATAGTACTAAGTTTATGTTTTAGGAGTTTTTAGAAAATTTGGAAATCGTTACGCCCGTCGAAAAACTGGGCTGTTAATTTTTTTGGCTCGACGGAAACGGCGGAACCAAATTTAGGGTTCCGTCCGTTATGTCGAAAGGTTCCTCAGCCTGCAGTAAATTTTTTTTGATTTTTCATTTAAATCTTGCACTCGAAGTCACTCACTTTTGTCACTAGGATACTTTTCACTAATATTCACTCATATTAGGATCATGTGATTTCATTTGCACCAATAGGATAAGAATTTCTCATCGAAATTTGAAATTTCTCATAACGTACCCAAGGAACCTTTCTCCATAAGGGAATGAACCTTTTATTTGGTTCCTTGGCATCCGTGGGTCCCTAACCACAAATGTTTTGTAATCACTACCCACGGATACTACATTCTTCCATCCTTTACTCATCCTTCATCCATTAGCTTCACTTATTTGGTGACTTGACAACTTCCTAACTAATCCGGACTCATTATTTACAAAGATTACATATAATGTCAAAATCACAAGTCTAACTTATGACTATAGATACTGTCTTGTATCTACATATGTTACCTCACTTGGTTACCATGAAAATAATGTGTCATTCTTCAAGACGATAAGGATTTACATCAAGTCATAACTCACACTTAAATTATAGATGTATTATCAAGTCTTGCTATCCTTTAGTACTATCCAATCTCAACAAAAGTAGGATTGACAACTTAAGTATTTTATCCAAAATATTAAAGTAAGATTGACTTACAAAGGTCTGCACAGTCTAAACTTTTTGTAAACTTTAAAAATTCATAACTAATTAACCGTAAGTCAGTAGGAGTCGCGCCACCTATCATTTTAAAGGGACTTAAGTCTACTTTCATTTAAAAATACTCTCATGACCTAAATCTAATTTGAAGTAAGTAGAATAAACCAAATACTACAGCGTGTTTAAAATATTAAGTTTCGTTTTGACATAGAAACTCAAACTTTTGAGTTAGGCAATATAAGTTAGTATCTTTTAAACATTGATATGATCTCTTTTGAAACTAAAGAATTTGGTAATATTTATGTATATAAAGGAAACTAATCAAGCTTGGTATACATCGTCATATTTAAACGCAAAGTGACGAAAATTATATTTCTTTTTATGTAATGCTAAATGATTACTTGTTTTAGTTGTATGCATATATGTTGTTTGCTTATTGAAAGTTGTGATTGCGTTTGTTTATTTGTGATACATAAGTGTCAATCTTACCATGATTTTCATTTGCTTGTTTGTCAATTTCTTGTTTATGCACAATAGGACATTTGCTAGATTTTGTGCACTAAGTTGAGGAATTTGTTTTTGCATTACTTATAGATTTAGATCGCTCTCTTTGCATATGTTATATTAAAATCTTGCATAACTCACTTAGGAATGAGAATTAAGTAATACTCATTAAGTATCTTGGAAAGCTCAACAAGAAGATGGATCGCAAATGAGAGCATGTTTTATGAGTGTTTGGCTTAACTAGTAATTTGAACTTTTTTAGTTAAAATATGTGTTTTTTGTTGTATTTTGGTTTTATATACTTGTAGGATCTTTTGGTAACTTTAGAAGATATTATGTACTAACCGGATATGCAGGTGGACAACATTTGTGATGTTGTCAAATTTTCAATATTTTCACTAAGTAGTAAAAATCGTTAGCCCCCCGTCAAAGTCTATCGGTAAGAATGATTCTATATTCTTTTTTATCATTTTCCAATCAGATATAGTACTAAGTTTATGTTTTAGGAGTTTTTAGAAAATTTGGAAATCGTTACGCCCGTCGAAAAACTGGGCTGTTAATTTTTTTGGCTCGACGAAAACGGCGGAACCAAATTTAGGGTTCCGTCCGTTATGTCGAAAGGTTCCTCAGCCTGCAGTAAAATTTTTTTGTTTTTCATTTAAATCCTGCACTCGAAGTCACTCACTTTTGTCACTAGGATACTTTTCATTAATATTCACTCATATTAGGATCATGTGATTTCATTTGCACCAATAGGATAAGAATTTCTCATAACGTACCCAAGGAACCTTTCTCCATAAGGGAAGGAACCCTTTATTTGGTTCCTTGGCATCCGTGGGTCCCTAACCACAGATGTTTTGTAATCACTACCCACGGATACTACACTCTTCCATCCTTTACTCATCCTTCATCCATTAGCTTCACTTATTTGGTGACTTGACAACTTCCTAACTAATCCGGACTCATTATTTACAAAGATTACATATAATGTCAAAATCACAAGTCTAACTTATGACTATAGATACTGTCTTGTATCTACATATGTTACCTCACTTGGTTACCATGAAAATAATGTGTCATCCTTCAAGACGATAAGGATTTACATCAAGTCATAACTCACACTTAAGTTATAGATGTATTATCAAGTCTTGCTATCCTTTAGTACTATCCAATCTCAACAAAAGTAGGATTGACAACTTAAGTATTTTATCCAAAATATTAAAGTAAGATTGACTTACAATTGTAGTCATTAAAAGTCATATCCAAAAACAAAGAATTTTGACATCATATGTTAAAACACTTATCCTTAACACTCTCCTAATCAATAGGAATAAAACAAATGTCAATAGGTTTTCATCCTTGAACATTTAGCACTTAAGTTCACTTGTTCCTTTCACCATCATTCCATCACATACACCTATGTGATATATCTTAGCCCTTAAGCTTCACAAACATGACCAAAACTTCAAGCACTTCACCCACAGGTTATACCAACCAATGGACCACAAGAATTAGTATCCACTCCTGTTGTTTTCAATATCTACGAACAAATAATCAACCTAAACACTCATATAGCACGACAAACCTTTACATCATCACATCCCTCTTTAGACACACTCGAAGACGTACCACCTAGCTCAACCAATCCACTATCCTTACCATCATATTGGATCCGTTGAGTGCATTGCTCTAAAAGCCCTTTGTCCAACATTTGTACCAAATCAAATGCACGTTGAACAAACTCAACCATACTTTACCACCTATAGGATTAGAACCTTCACCATCAAATGAGCATGAAGCTCACATTCAATGATACTAGGTTTAATTAGTACCACTTTCACAAGTTATCAAAGTATTAGTAATACTTTTAACTTTGCATAAGTTTCATTAAACTTTAAATCAACATTTTAACAACATATGTTAAAATGCAATCTCAAAGCCAACCTCATACACTCCAAGCAACAATGACTCTTGAGGAGTATACATAAGAAATTCGAGTAAATTCCTCCTGTCATCATCTAGTGAATATAATCTTGAGACCAAGTATATTTGGGATAGGACTATGCGATTCAAACACTTTGGCTTCATATATTCATTTAGGAAAACATGATGTTTTGGAAAAACATTATGCCTAAGAAATCATCCGTTAAGTTTTCACCTTGTTAAAAGGATAATGTATATCCTATGCATCACTCTCTCCTTGCGACATAAACGGTTGTGTTACATGAGATTTCATTACACCTCTTTGGGTAAATGATCTTAAATAAACATCTGCAAGTTTTATGAACTAGAGCTTCCTCATCATCTTGTCATTCTTGTTTTCATAAGCATGATGACTTCATTCCACATGATAATCTTACTTATTGAAAGACATTATATGTGTCTATTTCCTTTCAAGCGTACATCATAACCAAACCTTGCTCATAATCTAGTTCAAACCTTATGGATATCCTACACATCTCTAGAGCATACACAAGATCCAATAAAGTTGGTAACTTTATACACTTGTTCAAAAGATTTCTCTTGAGAACATTCTTAACATATTCCATTATCACACACAAACACATCTCTTGGTCTTAGATGATCAAATCACTTACATAACACATACTTAAACTCAACATAAAAGATGTCATCCGTTAGATCATTCAACCTTAGGTTCCAAACACAAAGATTAAAATTTGTTGACACATATTTGTCAAATTCCCTTGTAAAACATGACATCTTCATCACCTTAGCTTTAATAAATATAGTTGAGTCTCATTAAATCATGTATTGGTGAATTATCTTGTCTTAGGAAATTGTGATCATATCAACAAGAGCATTTTCACCTATTCCTCCTAACCCCAAAGGGATTTGCCTAGACTACTCTCTCATTCCTCATATCTTTGTCCCACTTAGTAATGAGAGAGTTTCTAATGTTCAAGGGAAACGCCCTCATCCTCCTACTTCCTCATCATCATCATCAATGAGTGAAGATGACGATCTTCCTAACTCTAGGCTAACACCTCTTGAATACCTCCAACAACTTCTATTGATCCATTCACTTGCATATAGTTAAAAGCATATAGGATTAAGTTTAGAGGCTTGACTTTGCATTTGTGTATTTTTCAACCGACCTCTTTCCAAATCTCATTATTGCTTCCGCTTTCCAAAAGTCATCTCTATCACTATTTAGTTATAACAATACTCTAATCTTTTCCACCTCCAATGAGAAAACCACATGCCTCGTCATGCGATCATCTCGTATTGATAGAGAAGAGCTACGTGACTTCAAGGATGAAGTTCTTTGTAAGCTAACCAACATCCACAAAAACATTACTTAGTTCATCGCTTTCATTAACCCGCAACATCCTAAACACTTTACCTTCATTATTCATTTGATGCATTATAGACTATGTTGAATGTCCACCAAATAAGGGGGGAGAGAAATTCATTCACATAACTATCTTCTCGCATTAAAGAACATGTACTTATGTTTCTTACATCCTCTAATACCAACATGTAGGTTCACACCATCTAGTTATAATCAGTTCACAAAATCACAAGTGTTTCAACCCTTATTAACCATACATCACAGTTCTATAACCAAAACCTCATCAAGTGAAAAACACATCATGTGTTTGACAAACCTCTTAAACAAGAACCATTAAGTCTCCTTAGACTTTGACTAGAATTAGTAAAACCAAATCAGTAGATAAACCTTTGCTTGAACCCTGTCATAACTAACGAGCCTAGGATTTTCTTTTTAACCTGAATCTTACAACTTCATTGTCTAGAACACCATCATAAGATCTCATCCTTTTCTTCCTCAATACATATCATGCATGTCATTGTCAGTGCAAACGATATATTAATCAAAACTGTCATTCACAACACTTTCTCAATACGTTGGTCTATCCAACTATCTCATCATATGATGTTATTCTCATCCTCATATAGGTATTTAGTATTTTCTTTTCATATGGAATTTTTGTTCCTAGGTGCTTATTGTGTTCACTTCCTTTTAATCCCATTCAAGCATATATTATGACAAGATACATCATCTTTGGTAGATGATAAAGTCATAATAGTTGTCTATGTTATCACCACCACCTTCCTTCATCACTTTCACTAATCATCACCGCCATGGATTAGCAATAACTTACTTTATCAATCTTAAGACATCTACCGAGTTATCACCACATGAATCCTACTAGTAAACCAACACCACACTAGCACCACTCTCTTTAACTCTTAATATTCCAGCTTGACTTCATGTCTTCCTTCTAAGCATTTTTTTTGGGATTTTATCATATTATATTCGCGTTTTGCTTATGATTGTATTTCTTATTGCAAGAATACACCTCATGAGATCTTTGATTTCATGGTTCTCTACTTTGAGTCGCTTATATCATTTATATATATACATCTTATTTTTCTTTGAGATAAGATATACTGCACTAATCTTTTCATTGTAGGTTCATCATATACGCTTATTCATATATAGCATACTCATCTAAGGATGATGTTTGCATCGAATATTTTCCTTCTTTCATTATAGGTGCTTCTTGACGTAGAAGGAATATCCATCAAGCACTCATATTGCATCTTCTATACACGTTGTTGTATAGGACACATTTGTCTAAAAACAAAGCTTCTATTATACTAATTTTTGTTTTATAGGCTCATATTGACGTCCTAAAGCAAAGGGGAGCTTCCGTCAAGCATTTATAGAATGCATCATATACACGCATTGTTGTATACATATTCATTATAGGACAATTATTGTCTTACACTAACCTTTATTTTGTAGGATTCTTCATCCTTGCATCATATACGTTGGTACCCTAGCAATGGGGAGTATTGATCAAGGGGGAGCCAATCATGCACTAACCTTTGTTTTTCTAGTTTTCTTGTTTCTTGTATCTTATACGTTGGGACCCTAGCAATGTGGAGTATTGATCAAGGGGGAGCTACAGTATACGGGAAGCATGCACGCATTCTTTTTTATTCTCATTCTTCGACACACTTCTGTGTTTCAACAAAAATAAGGAGATAAGTAAACATAATCCAACATGCATTTCATTCATCATGCATTTTGCATATAATTTTTATGTTGCACAACACTAACCTTGATATAGGTTAAAGATCTAAATTTGATCCATGGATCCACTAACAACCTAAAGGACACAACAACCATCGGGAAATTGGAATAGAGAACTTAACTTCACTAGGGATGATGCAAGCTCGCCATTTCGGGGAGAAATGAATTTTAAACTCCAACGACACACCCTTTTTGTGTCGACAAAAGGGGGAGAAGAGTGTAAACAGAAAAGAAAATGTAGAATATATTACAGATACAAGTAAGTAATACGGACACAAGTAACTTTTTACATTTTATTTTCTATCACGTTTACATATTTTGTCATCATCAAAAAGGGGGAGATTGTTAGTGCAAATATTACGATATTTAATCTATACAGTCTCATTTGTTTTGATTGATGACAAACATATAACTTGATACATAACGTAAAATGTACAAGTTACTCGTAATCATACTTTGTCTCAACATACATTCAACACCTCTCGACGTCTCAAGTCCTCGTATGCTACGACACAGGATCGTACATGTTTGTTATGTGGCATTATGATCAAACCCTTTGACCAATCATTTAGAATGTTTAAAATACTTTTAGAGTCTTTAAGAATTTTAGGTGTCAAAGTACACTTTAAGTGTTAAATAGAATAAGTGCCACATTAGGTGTCTAGATAATATTAGTAAGTTTACAATCTATAAAAATGTGTCTTATAACAACATAAGTACATAAAACATTTTTAGTAACTTACTAAATATCATATAGCAAGTTAATACATTTTCTAGTAACTTTACAAGTTTACTTTCATATACATTTTAATCTAAAATGAAATATACATGTCTTGTCAACATTGACATTGGAAGATCTTGTATAGATTGTCATTTGCATCATGCACATGTCTTGTCAAAGTTGACTCTTGCATATAAATAGTAGCCCATGGTTTATGTCTTTGTTAGTTTTGGAAAATGGTTTTGGAAATCCACTTTACTTGTTTGCCTATAAATAGTAGCCCATGGTTTACTTATTAGATTGATGAATTTGAACATACATTCACTCTATTATTTCACACACATTTAGATCATTAGGTAAAAATGTAATAACATACATAGATCACCCTCATTACATGATCATAATACTTCTAACATTCATCTTTGTTGTAAGCATATCATACTTCTTGATTCACCAAAGAAAGCTTGGAGATCTTGCCATCATCATCCACCAAAGCATATCAACATATGAAGATTCAAGGGCAATTGACATCCTCAATGATTGAAGACTTCTGATCAATGGAAGTTCATATATAGATTAGGCATTTATATCCATTGGACATTTATATCATAGATCATTGTAAACATCATTACATAATAATCTATTCATCTAACTAGAATAGATGGTTTATGTGTTTGTGCCATGAAACACAAGGTTTCTATGTTGGGCCACAAAACTTAGTGGGAGTGGTTATACCCTTGTAAAAGAACTCGACATCTAGCTTAGTGTCAGAAATATTGTATAGGCGACGTTAGGAGTGGTTGTACCTTTGTAAAAGAACCTGGTATTTAGCTTTGTACCGGATAAAGTGTAAGCGACAATTGTAAGGTTTTCTCCGCCGAGAAGGGAGCTTGTTGATCTAGTGAAGTAACTCTCGAGTTGGGTACTCGGGGAGTGGAGTAGGGCGGAGAGGAGATCCGTGACCGAACCACTATAAATCATCGTGTTCGGTTTGCACTTTCTTTTACTTATTGCTTTACTTTAATGTTTGCATTATGTGATTGCTTGTGTTGTGACTTGTTGATTTTACTTGTGCGATAACATGTTTTAAGTTTATACTAGTCACAAACTACAAGCAAAATCTTTCATATTAGAACAAGCTAAAATTGGATATTTGATACAACAAGTTTAAAGTTTTAAAACGGTAACGTATTCACCCCCCCCCCTCTACGTTTTCATACGTTTTCACATATTCGTTGTTAGCTTTCGAGCATCCGGATATGGTAATGGCTAAGTAATAATGTTAAATGTATGAATAAGGTAGTGACCATCTGAGTATTAGATTAATCGACTAACGCGCCAGCGATCTGGTGTGTAACTTGGTGACCATCCGTTATGCAAATAACGCGCCAGTGATCCAAGATGCACACTAGTGACCATCCGTTATTTGAAGCGTCGAGGACTCGCGCAAGCGATCTACTATGCTTATGCAGGAGATGTTTGAACAAAGCTAGGTTTAACCCTTAAGCCTCAAAACCCTTTTTACCTCTTTAGACTTGTCATTCCTTAGCTTTAGTGGGGAGATGTGTATAGTTGCCAAGCCTATGATAGAATATTCATCACGACCGAGCAATTAGACGATTTAGATTTGTTTTGATATAGAAAAATTTTATTTTGTTTCTACTTCGTTAAGAGTTTGGTTGTGCAATTATGATATAACGAATAAATGCTTAATTATAAAAATACATCCTAATATCTTTTAGGATACAATTTCATATATTTAAATTAAGGTTTACTTGGATACAAGTAAAGTTCAAGTTGGGGATATTTGATGACATCAAATAAGTACATTTTATTGTTATCATTCATCCTATTTATTTGGCTTGTTTTATTTGAGAATTGATACTTAATCATTTACTTTAGTGATTCTCAAGTAAAAACTAGCATTTGGTGAAACTTAGTGATTTTGAACGAATTATGGAGCAAAATGATAAAGATGGAAAAAGTCTGCTGAAATCAAGGAGATGTGCCGTATCATTCTAGACAGATACGCCGTATCATCATACTTAGATGAATTCGAAGACCATTGCCTGATTTTGAAGAATGCGCCGCATCTGATTATATCATGTGCCGCATATGAAACTTTGGTCAACGAAAAAGAACCAACTTGTTCTCCTCCAGATACGCCGCATTACACTTTTGACATACGGCGTATCACTCTGAAGATTTCACCAAAGACAATCCAAGATACTGAAGGACATGCGCTGCATAAAGATTCAAGATACGCCGCATCTACTNAGAGAGAGTAATGCACATAAAAAAGACCAAATAAACATCATATAAACTTTAACGATGGAAACCCATCAATCTGATGGATTAAATGTACTATTACAATAAAACAAACTAACTTAATGGAATTAAGTTACAAGAAGCGATCTTTCTTACTGTTACTGAATCTAAGATCTTCAATGTGGTGGTCTTGTGTTGCCTTTTAATTGCTCTCTGCTCCTTAGGGTTTTATGTTAGCAGCTTCGTCTTGGTTTGGCTGAGGTACTTTATAGTTTCTGTCTGAGGGCTCGATGCGGCGCATCTACTAAGTGATGCGGCCTTTAGACTTGTCATTCCTTAGCTTTAGTGGGGAGATGTGTATAGTTGCCAAGCCTATGATAGAATATTCATCACGACCGAGCAATTAGACGATTTAGATTTGTTTTGATATAGAAAAATTTTATTTTGTTTCTACTTCGTTAAGAGTTTGGTTGTGCAATTATGATAAAACGAATAAATGCTTAATTATAAAAATACATCCTAATATCTTTTAGGATACAATTTCATATATTTAAATTAAGGTTTACTTGGATACAAGTAAAGTTCAAGTTGGGGATATTTGATGACATCAAATAAGTACATTTTATTGTTATCATTCATCCTATTTATTTGGCTTGTTTTATTTGAGAATTGATACTTAATCATTTACTTTAGTGATTCTCAAGTAAAAACTAGCATTTGGTGAAACTTAGTGATTTTGAACGAATTATGGAGCAAAATGATAAAGATGGAAAAAGTCTGCTGAAATCAAGGAGATGTGCCGTATCATTCTAGACAGATACGCCGTATCATCATACTTAGATGAATTCGAAGACCATTGCCTGATTTTGAAGAATGCGCCGCATCTGATTATATCATGTGCCGCATATGAAACTTTGGTCAACGAAGAAGAACCAACTTGTTCTCCTCCAGATACGCCGCATTTCACTTTTGACATACGGCGTATCACTCTGAAGATTTCACCAAAGACAATCCAAGATACTGAAGGACATGCGCCGCATAAAGATTCAAGATACGCCGCATCTACTTAGTAGATGCGCCGCATCGAGCCCTCAGACAGAAACTATAAATACCTCAGCCAAACCAAGAGAAGCTGTAACATAAACCCTAAGGAGAAGAAGAGCAATTAAAAGGCAACACAAGACACACCACATTGAAGATCTTAGAGCAGTAAGAAGATCCTTCTTGTAATTTAATTCCATTAAGTAGTTTTGTTTTATTGTAATAGTAAACTTTAATCCATCAGGATTGATGGGTTTCCCATCGATTAAAGTTTATATGATGTTTTTTTGGTTCTTTTTATATGTGCATTGATAACCTCTGTGTCTATCAGTGGCTTGTTCGGGGCTGCCATACCTCCTCCCACGGTTACGTAACTAACCTAATAAGTTAGTAAAATAACTTTTAGACATAAGTAATCACTAAGGGTTTACTCGCCTATACTTAAGATCCAACGAGACAGATAAGATTACGATACTCATCATATAAAACTAGTAATAAAACAAGTGACAAGCTACTTAATCATTAGTCAGACCTTCTTATCTATATCTATTATCTATTTGTGTATGTGTTCGCCATTCGTTGTAATTCTATCTCATTAGTTTTATAGTTTTAATTAATCAAACAAAATAGTGCTAGTCTCTCAGACTAAACCCCCCTTTGCGTTAGATTAGATTGTAAAAGTAACTTAGGAATTAAAATACTGATTAGACTAGCTAGATATTTCGTTCCACTCTTAGTGATCGACACTCTGCTTACCACTATCTACATATTGATCGGGTACACTGCTCGTTAGTGTGCGTGTTATAGGATAAGTCGGCAAAATATAAATTTAAAACTTGATAAGGCATAAACACCCCTATACTACAACAGCTTGTTCGGGGCTGCCATACCTCCTCCCACGGTTACGTAACTAACCTAATAAGTTAGTAAAATAACTTTTAGACATAAGTAATCATTAAGGGTTTACTCGCCTATACTTAAGATCCAACGAGACAGATAAGATTACGATACTCATCATATAAAACTAGCAATAAAACAAGTGACAAGCTACTTAATCATTAGTCAGACCTTCTTATCTATATCTATTATCTATTTATGTATGTGTTCGCCATTCATTGTAATTCTATCTCATTAGTTTTATAGTTTTAGTTAATCAAACAAAATAGTGCTAGTCTCTCAGACTAAACCCCCCCTTTGCGTTAGATTAGATTGTAAAAGTAACTTAGGAATTAAAATACTGATTAGACTAGCTAGATATTTCGTTCCACTCTTAGTGATCGACACTCTGCTTACCACTATCTACATATTGATCGGGTACACTGCTCGTTAGTGTGCGTGTTATAGGATAAGTCGGCAAAATATAAATTTAAAACTTGATAATGCATAAACACCCCTATACTACAACGTGACACAACTCGCATCACATGCCCCATTTTGATGTACACTCCAATATTTTATTTCATCAGTTGTCTTTCTTATTTTTTTTAACAATCCAAGGGCAAATATTGATCTCCTTTTTATACATCCAGTCTCGTCGTTTTTGGATCCTCTCCATTAATGACCTCCGAATACCCTCGAGCATGTAGATAATGGGTTTTCCCCTTAACTATACAAGACTCCAGTTCCAAGCCTCTGCTAAGTTGTTGTCAACATTTGAGACCTTCACCAACATAAACATATTACTAAACCATTTTAGTATTAGATATAAAACAAGTTAAGCAAAAGTTATACAAAGTATTATAGCTTACTTTGCAGAATGTGTTAAAATACGCCATGCACCAATGTTGAACTCCCCTTTCTCTCAAATCTTTATAAGCTATTTTATCAATTTCCTTCAGCCTCTCAAAGTTCTTCTCTATTTGTTCCATGGTTGAACTATTTGCAATCTTCCAAAATAACAACCTCAAGTTGCCCCCTTTGAATACTTTGTGCCAATTTAAGAAGATATATATGGCGAGCACACATCCTATGTTCAACATTTGGCAACAACTCTGCAATTGCAGGGACTAATCCCTTTTGAAAAAGAAAAAAAAGAAGATTTAGCAAGTGATATACTAATAATATGAAAATGTCATAACATAAACTTGCACTATTACTTTTTGTTGATCAGTGATAAGTGTCCAACCCTTACCTCCATCAATCATCTCAAGATCTCCCATTAACAAACTTAAGAACCCGGACAATGTGTCATTGTTTTCGACCTGCACCACAACCCATGCAACAGGGTATCTGGTCACTTGCATCTCTTCCGACACATGTTAGTAATATGCCTCTTTGGATACCCTTTAAGAAACAACCATCTAAACCTATACAAGGCCTGCATCCACCTAAGGAACCCCTTTTAAGTGAGTCAAAACATATGTACATCCCTTTAAAGTACATCGGTCCACCTTGTTGTGAATCCACGTAATCCATTTCAATTGTTGAACCTCGATTCGTTATTTCTAGTTCCTCTTTGTAGACCCACAATTTAGCCTAGTGCTTCGTCATATCCCCAACTAGATCATTCAAAGCTATTCCTCTTGCTCTCATACATAATGTTGAAGAAACAGATACTTCATAAGTAGAAAATATTTCCTACTTGATATCTTTAAGTTTCCAATTTGGTTGTGTCCTGAATTTACTAAAATATTTTTTGGCTATCCACTCAGAGTTAATTCTTTTACTTTTAAAGCTTTTTCCATAATTATGCTTTGGGTACATAGAAGAAATGTGGTATAACTTAGTATCTTTCTTAGAATAACCAAGCCAAATCCTCCACTTACATCCTTTGGCTAAAACATACACATCAGATACCGCTTTACTTTCATTTCTTATGTATCTTAGGCTGGACGTAACAAGGATTGAAACCGAGTCGGTCGGCCAAAAAAAGTGGGTCGCCATTGTTGGAGGAAATCGGTCTCGACCGATTGGGGGTGAAAAAAAAATTCGGTCGGCCTTGGGACCGATTGTTTTGCATGCTTTTTTTGAACTTTGATCTATCCTTTGGCCATTTATTGTGTCCTTGGTGTTTGAGCCAAAAAAAATGAACTAGCCGTTTATATCCGTGAAAAAAAAAAAAAAAAAAAAAAAAAAAAAAAAAAAAAAAANAACTAGCCGTTTTAATATATCCGTTGGGGAAGAAAAAAAAAACCTCCCTATAAATACAAAACATAAACCCACTTCATTTCACACACTCTCATTTCAAAAATTCTATATATTTTCTCACACCATGAATTCTTTCGAGATATTTTTTGGCGATTCGGACGATGAAGAGGAAGTTAGTAACAACTTTATGATGTTTGCACAAGATTGTTGGGAGGCTTATCAAGCGTCACAACCTAAAGAAACACGAAACCGTGTTACTAGGGATCGTGTGGGTGCTCATGACCGTTTAGTTGCTGCTTATTTCTGCGCTGACCCAACATACGGCGATGAACAATTCCATGATCGTTTCCGAATGAGCCGCAGACTATTCACACGAATTGTACGAGAGGTAACCGATCATTCACCTTATTTCCAACAAACACCTAATTGTGCGGGCGAACTTGGTATTTCTCCTTTGATTAAAATTACTTCATCGATTCGTCAATTGGCATACGGAGTCAATCCTGATATGCTAGACGAATATGTGCAAATGGGTGCGTCAACAGTTCGTGCGTGTCTCTTTAAATTTTGTGAGGCCATCATGGAGTTATATGGTCCAGAGTATTTGCGAAAGCCGACGGTTACTGACGTTGACAGACTCTATGAGCATCACAAACGAGTTCATGGGTTTCCTGGGCTGATAGGAAGCATTGATTGTACAGATTGGGCGTGGGAGAATTGCCCACATGCTTTAAAAGCTCAATTTTGTAGGGGTGATCACGGGAAAACTCCTTTCATTTTATTGGAAGCGATCGCCTCTCAAGATTTATGGATTTGGCATGCGTTCTTTGGTGTATCCGGGATGAATAATGACATAAATGTTTTACGTGCATCCCCTCTTTTCAATGATCTCAAAATGGGGAGAGCACCGGATGTGGAATTCGTTGCTAACAACGTGCCTTATAAACGGGGATATTATCTTGCTGATGGGATATATCCGGAATACTCTGTTATTGTGAAGTCCATTAAACATCCAGGGACGCATGATCACAAGCGTCAATTGTATAAGAGGATGCACGAAGCAGCAAGAAAAGATGTGGAACGTGCTTTTGGTGTACTAAAGAGGAAATGGCAAATGATTAAAAATCCGGCTAAAGGGTTTGACAAAGAGCGTCTTGGACATATTATGTACACATGCATCATATTACATAATATGATTATTCAAGACGAAGGGCGTGCGATATCTCCCGATTTCTTTCCAGCGGAGCAGCACCGTTCTTATGATCCCATAAATACGCATGGGGAATCATTGGAAATTACTAGGGAGATATGCAATANATTTGCATCTCTTCCGACACATGTTAGTAATATGCCTCTTTGGATACCCTTTAAGAAACAACCATCTAAACCTATACAAGGCCTGCATCCACCTAAGGAACCCCTTTTAAGTGAGTCAAAACATATGTACATCCCTTTAAAGTACATCGGTCCACCTTGTTGTGAATCCACGTAATCCATTTCAATTGTTGAACCTCGATTCGTTATTTCTAGTTCCTCTTTGTAGTCCCACAATTTAGCCTAGTGCTTCGTCATATCCCCAACTAGATCATTCAAAGCTATTCCTCTTGCTCTCATACATAATGTTGAAGAAACAGATACTTCATAAGTAGAAAATATTTCCTACCTGATATCTTTAAGTTTCCAATTTGGTTGTGTCCTGAATTTACTAAAATATTTTTTGGCTATCCACTCAGAGTTAATTCTTTTGCTTTTAAAGCTTTTTCCATAATTATGCTTTGGGTACATAGAAGAAATGTGGTATAACTTAGTATCTTTCTTAGAATAACCAAGCCAAATCCTCCACTTACATCCTTTGGCTGAAACATACACATCAGATACCGCTTTACTTTCATTTCGTATGTATCTTATATCTTTCTTGACTGCTAAAGAATTCTCATTAACAGCATTTTTGTATTGTTCACTGGACATAAATATTTGACCCACTTCAAAGTAAATATCCCTCGGATTATTTGGCTCTTTAAAGTAATACTTTCGCGTGTTTTTGATAGGTTGAAAGTTCTCTCCTTCAAAACTGATCCTTCACCATCTGTTGAATAAGCCGATTCATAGCATCGATAACTGTCGTCATCTTCATCCTGAAATATGGTATGGATCCGTTATCACTCTCCTCTATTGTGTTACCATTACAGTTGCCATCTATTTCTAGTACGTTAGTGCTAAAACCCCCATTGTTGTCCATCTTGAAATTTAACCTCTTCTTGCCTCAATGATTTCCTCATCTGAATGTCCACTTTCATCCCCATTACTCAACTCAGTAGACTCGGTCGAGTTTCCGTCTTCAATATCATCGAACTCACGATCATAGTGATAGCCATATATAGCCCCATTAGAAGCTTCATTATCACTATAAAATGGCACAATGTTTAAGGTAAATTTACGTAATATATTATCATAAATACGCACAAATATTTCAGTTTCATGAAGTGTAACCATTCAGTTTCACAATTTTAATAGTTTTAGTTAATTGATTTTTGTTTATATGTTTCAAATGCCTATCTTGTAAGTAACAAATGGTCTTTATTTTGTTTTAAAAACTATGTAGCACAACTGTAAAGCTCCAATCCATTTGAAGATTTGTAACCATCATTAAATATTTTGAAACATGTACAAGGTATGACAAATATATAAAGAAAGCGTAGAGAGTTGAAGAATAAATGTTAAACTCATACAAAATCAAACACAATTTTCAAAATCATATACAATCAAAATCATGTAGATAACTTTTCATGTACATGTAATCAATATGCATACCTCTCCATTGTTATACTTGTGGCCTTGACTTGTTAAGACCAAATGAAAAAGGCTACAAGATAATAAAAACTCTAGGGTCTTCGCCGTCTTTGTTGTATGGTAGTTTTTTAATTTTTCAATTTTTGTGTTAAGGGTAATTTTGTCCTTTAGAAACTTGTAAGGGTATTTATGACATTTAATATCTATTTGGCTGGATTTGGCACATACGTGAACAAAATAATACTTGAGCGGCCTATAAAGATATTTCGATATTTGAGCGGTCTTAATGAAAAAAGTTTCAAATGCGGGTGGCCTCCACATATATTATCCCTAATCTTTTATATAATAAAAGNTATAAATATGGATAAGTGGTTGAGAGTTAAGCACATTTCTAAGTATCCATCTAGGAAGCACGGACACACCTGAAAGTAAGAAGTGGCAGTGTCGGACACGTGTCGGACACGGATACGGCTCGGACACGTGTCCGACACGCACGTGCCGTGTCCCACGTGATGTTTGGGCCGGATACGGGTTTGGACACGGCTTGGACACGGCCGGACACGAATTTGGACACGGCTTGGACACGAAAATTAGGAGCGGATTTGTGTTTCCTATTAGAAATGGAGAAGACGATGGAAAGTTGGAAACTGTGAGGTTTTGTTTTCTATTGGGAAGTGTTGTGTGGCTGTGATGAAGTTGTATTATAACATATAGAAGTTGTTTACAGCTGTATTAAGATAAGGGGTTGTACTCTTTAACATCTTTCATTTATTTGCAACTTTAATCCCTGTCTTTTATATCCTACAAACATAAACTTACAAACTTTAGATTTAAGGCTTTGTAGTTTGTACATATTTTTATTATTATGATATTTCATTTGATTTTAAGGCTTTGTGTATGTGTGTGTGTCTATATATATATATATATATATATATATATATATATATATATATATATATATATATATATATATATATATATATATATATATATATATATATATNATTAGTGTACTTATATCACAATTTTCACGGGTAAATTCTTATATGTTCATAGAATAAACAAAAATTTAAAAATAAATTTGATTTATTTGTAAACCCATGTGATTAAAGAACCTTTTTCTTACTTTCGCACATGTTGATGCTCTAACTTTTAAAATTATACATAAGATTTTTTGATTTTAAACGATAATACTATATAATTAAATTTTTCTGGAAAAACCCCGTGCGTGCACGGGAATTAAACCTAGTATAAATACGGATAAGTGGTTGAGAGTAAAGCACATTTCTAAGTATCCATTGTACATTTCAATATCCTTTGATACTAAGAGCATGAGTAGTGGTAACTTGAGTTATAACTTAACTCAGTGTTACGTCAGCGCCACATCAGCTTTAACACTTTCATCTTAACTCACAAAAAACACCCACAACAATAACTCAACCTTAACTCACTTTAACTCAACTTTTCAATTATTTTCAAATTCAACCCTAAACTAAAACTAATACTTCATTTATTAAAAACTATAACATTCATTCTTAAAATATATTAAAATACGCGCTAAAAAATACATTACAAAATACAAAAAATACATTACGAAATAAATAAATAAAAAAACATTACGCAATTAAAAAAACATTATGAAAAAAAAAAGAAAAAAAAAAAGAAAAAAACTGCTTTTATAACCACATGGACTATATTGTAAATACCAAAGTACCACAGGGACCAAACTGAAAATACAATTTATGTATCATCTTCTTCTCCACACAACACACACACTGCACACACACAAACATACACAAGAACACACACAAACTATAAAACACTTCAATCATGAGGGGGGCGAAATGATTTTTTTATTTTTTTAAACAAACCATCCTTAACGCAACGTTAGGGGCTTAACGAGTCGCGTTAACGTGGCCTTAACGCCAACCGAATTATCGGCTAACGCACCCTAACGTGCGTTAAAATGGCCTTAACGTGGAGAGCTGAGTTACCACTGCGCATGTTCTAAGAAAATTAAACAAAAATGTAGAATTATTATAAGAAAAACATTGATATTTATGGCAATTGCAACTGAAGTAATGTGTAACATGGGATCAAAATGTACCAAAATGTAACGTTAGGTTCGTACATGAAAATAAAAAAATGTCACGTTATTCTTTAAACATTAAATCATATATTAGCAGTGTCATTATCATTAATATGCATAATCTGACTTAAGTTAACGTATAATTGTTTCTTAACACTTTGGTTGAATAGGGACAAAGTGTGTGTACGTAATATTTATGGATTGTGTTATTGGATTCGGTTTTGTTAGAACATGCACAACTCTACATTTAAAAATAACGAGGTGGATCACCCGCGCGTTGCCGCGGGATGTTTTGTCAAAGAAGGTTTAGCAAGCAAAAATAGCTTTTTGCAATCAGCTTCATGTTTTTCTGTCATGAATAAGGAAAACTTCTTAAGTTCAAAAAAAATAAAAGAATATGTAAAACTTCTTAACTCACATTGAACCTGTTTCAATACAAATGCCAATTCAATACACATAAATTCAGGTGGGTCTGGTTTCTTGAAATCTAAAAAAGTCAAAAACTTAGTGAGCTTATAACCTTCAACGCATTTCATGCCTCCTAGCAGGATCACCAAAGTCAAGGTTGCTGATGTGAAGTAAACCTGTAACGCATTCCAACTCGACCTGAACCGTTTCCTCATAAACCCCTTCACTTTTTTACACTCCAATGCAGACCCCATTTACTGATCTTGCAACAACCCGTAAGCACACCCGTTATTTTGACACGCCATCAAGGTTGCTCAAGGTTTTTTAGCTAATAACCTAGCAACATACAACTTTTAAAGGATGCACATCCATAGCAATTTTATAATTCTGTTAAACCACATATTCTTTTTGAGCTTTTAATAATAAATGAGCACTTCTTTGGTAGAGTTAATTAGCAGATTCCAAATAGGTTGGATTAAGTGCTTCCTTCCACTAATAAGAAATATCATTAAGTATTGATAAACATGAACCGTAACTATGAGCTTCTTCTTGAATGACGGTTAACGCTCAATTGCAGTTCATGTATATAACATCAATACCCATCCTCTGCGTGTTTTCATTTTTTTATTGTGAAAATTTCAAAACCGTGGTCAAAGAACTCATCTACGATCAAGGCTTCAAAAGCTTTGGTAACGACCTAACGTCCCTGTATCAGGAAGATTATTCAAACAACACTTATTACCGTCTTTGTCATAAGAAAAATTAAGATATCATTTACAGTTTTGGTGTTCATACGTATAGAAAAAGCCCAATACTTAAAACGACCAAGTGAAAAAGTATGGTGCTATTAAACAACTGTAAAGAAAAGGTAATTGGTCTACAAAAATAATAGAAAAGTACATGTGAATTCACATCAGCTGCATATGACTCACCTTGGTAGCCAGCTGATGATGTTGTTGTCGCCTGACCATCTGCCGTTTCAAGGGTTGAAGCCGAATCAGCTGCACCTAAAACAACAATAGTCTCATATATTTAATAAAGATACCACAAAGAAGATATTATAGTTGTTAAGCAGATGCGCGAAAAAATTACTCACCAACTACACACGTTGGATGAATTCTCCTTTTGCGAACACTGGATGCAGTACGTAGATATGGTGTTATTCAAAAATTGTGAGTAGCATGTAATCCTAAGTTGCGTTGGTGGTTGAAGGAAGATAAATAGAATCTAAATGACAGCCCATTTTCAGTATGCGCCACCAAAAGCCTCCTGATAAGAGCAAATGAGCATGTTAACGCGTTAATAATATTAACAATAGCAAATATTATTGAGCTAACAAAGCAAAAGGAATAGTTTGTAATCAATCTCCGGCATCTACATTAAACTTTCAGAGGGAGTGTCGTACTCTTTTAGTCACATCATAAAAACCTAACAACCATGGTGTTATGATAGCTTATTTTATGGGCTTATCAAGTTGTTAAAACTTGAAAAAGACAATAAGCTCACCTTTGTATAGCTTATGTAAGTCCATAAGCTCGAGTTAATTAAGTCATATGTCATGACCTAAAAAAATATGAGCTTTTTTAGTTTTCAAAATCAAACCAATAAGCTCATAAGAACGCTAATCCAAACACCTAAAACATCCTTTTCCTCCCCAAAAATAAACAACCAAAAAAATCACTCACGAATAGTTGACCAAGAATCCGTCCAATATGGTCAAATGCTCTCTAAAATTATGTATGTGTTGCTATAAAATGTGTGTGCTTATATAGACCCTCCAATCTTTTTAACATATCAAATAAATGACACTAAGAATCACATATGCATTTCAAATAATGAAAATAATTGATGATTACAATTAACCACAAACACGATACCTTATGAAAAGCAATATTCCCAACACGATCGGACGTAGCAACTTCGGAAACCACCAATTGATGCCCCGGGAATGAAAACTTTACTTTCAAGAATCTTGCCAACGGTTGTTGAAATCCGCAGCACTAAAGTCAGTAACAAACGCTTCTGCTTCAGTAACCAAACATACCTTACTGAATACAAAAAGGCTAATAGTATTGGTAAAGAATAGTGTTATTAGTTACCTGCTTCAGTTTGTTAAAACTCCATATACTTTGCTTTTCATAACGTGCCCGGCCTAAATAGATTCAAGCTACCTGCATAAATCCGTTAAAACGCCAAATATTTTGCTTTCCATTGCAATGCGCTCGAAATAGGTTTGAGTTACCTGCATACATCCGTTTAACCTCCATATCATACACTTTGCTAAATAAATATCTAATTAGTTGCAAAACTAACATGTCTCAGATTTCAGTTCCGTAAATCCACCGCTCAAATCAATAGCAGCCATATCATATTGATTACAAAATGATCACGAATATAAAGAAAGTGGACCTAAAAATACTAATAACTTAAAAAAAGCGTATACCTGTGATGTGGCCGACGAAACCAATAAGAAGACCAACCATCAAAATTAGCGTTTCCAGCCAACCCTAGTCAATTCCTGAAAAAACCGAAAAACAAACCAAGTCGATAACTTTAGGATTCGTGTTTACCACCAATCTATGAACTTAACAAAATACAAATTCAAGTTTTTTAAAAAAAAAGCCAAATATTGCTTATATATCATAGCACCAATGATATTGATTCTGAACAATAGCTTACCCTGTGTATGTATTTACATAGGACCTGTTTGAATGGGTAGAGACGACCGCATAAAACATCTTAAAAACCAAGATTGCGACGACCCTCTGTCCACCACGCATAAACCCGCATAAAACGTCTAAAAAAACCTTTCAATACACTTATTTTACTCGGCAATAGCCGCTAATTATTTCTCAGAAACACATAGGCTCAGATATAGCAATTCACCACTGGTACAAAACTCACAACATGGCTGCAACTACATTGCTAGTGTGGCTGCAATGCCAAGATATGGAGGTAAGTAAAATGCGATCATCATCATTGCCTTAGAGTGTTTAGGCCATCTACCACAGCTGTTTGCCAAAGGCTCAGGAAAGCCCCAGTTATAAAAGGGTCACATATGATTGGATCCCTACAACAGCGACAAATAGGGCTCAGGACTGCATATACTGAAATGGTACCAAACAGTTGCATTGGCTGCGACCACAACCTGAACGTGGTCACCTCGCCTAGATGCTGTGATAGGTAAGTCGCGCACAGTAAGGAAACAGCTATCATCATCGCCTGCAAAAAGATAAAGGGAACAAATCTAACCCATTTTTGCCTTATGAAGCAACAAACTCTGAACAACCTAGCCAATACAACCACACGTCCACGCGAAGGTGGAAAAATCGCCTTGGCTGCATTTGTATAAATGGCCAGCCAAGATACGACCACCCTCACACTTCGAAAAATGCAGCATCAATAGCATGTGCAAATGTTATTAGCATCACAACCAAATTCTTTTATATTAGAATATATAGGCCTGCCACCATCATAACGCACCGCTCACTATCGTCGCACACCAAGGATAGCGGCAACGAAAGGAGCAATGGCATTGAAAGTCTGTTGACCACAACTCACAATAAGCCACACAAAAGGGGATTGAACACTGCCATGGCTGCAAACACCGGTTGCATTTATTCAAATACCATCCGGATTGCCCCGCCAAGATACGGGTCGAATATCACCCAACTACCTGATTATTAAGATGCTCGGATTAAAAAAAAATCCTTCTAGAAATTAATCATCATCGCCACATATACACACATATACCACCATCACCATCACCATCACCACCACACACACACACAAACGTTGGTAAGAACTGCAGTAGTTTCTTCTATTTTGGACCAACCTTAAACAAACATCATTATTCACCTCCCCATTCCATGTACAATCAACAGCCAAGAACCCGATAACAGGCACAATGTATAACCGAGTGTGCTGAAAAGAAAACGAAAATCAGATCACATGTGTTAATAAAAAAATTAAAGTTTTGGCATCATTTGGGAAAATAAGGCTCAAACACGCGCAAATAACGTAAAACCAATAACGAAAAACGCCGTGGGTTCAGCAGGCTCAGGTTTCCAAAATTTGCACATCAAAATCAGTTTTCACATCATCTTTTAACTGACTTTTAATTTTTTAACCCATGAACCATAATCATATACCCAAAACCATTGACGCACTAATGGTAAAACTAATGCTATTATTTCAAACATCATCAGCATATAAAATTTTCATAAATAACCATACCTACAACACAGAACATCATCTAAGTAAAAATAATAATAATAATAAAAAAAAAAAAAAAAAAAAAAAAAAAAAAAAAAAAAAAAAAAAAAAAAAAAAATCCAAACCAAAACTCCCAAATTCCATGTGCATCTCACAAAGAAACTAATTTCATCCGAAAATTTAGTTAAATACCCATATGACAAAAATAAAATAACGGGTTTCCAATAGTCCAATACCCACCAAAGGATTACCTGTAATTTTCGTCATAGAGAAGAGACGACACACGAATAGCTGCTTTGATTGTCATATGTGTGTGTTTTGATAATGGAAACCCTAGTTAGAGAAAACAAAAGAAATCAACAAAACCCCCAAATTAACACAACCCTAATTTAAAAAAAAATTACTGAAATGATTTAATTAAAACATACCTTTTCATTTAGGATAACCTTTGTATGTGTGTTTTGTGGGATGAATAAAATGGAAGGATCTGTATCTGGGTTTGTTGCTTTTTTTTGGGGGATGATATAATTCATAGAAAGATCGAGAGTTTGTACCTTGAGTTATATTTTTTAGCAAAACACTGTTTTCCTGTGCGTTCTACTGTGTATTCCCTCACATTGCACTGTAGCATCTTTAGTTTAATAATTTTGTGTGTCTTGCTACAGTAACTTGCTACAGAAAATGGGCTTAAAAGATCCTGGTAAATGTTATATTTTATAATGTTCCTTGTTGGATAAACACCTTCTTCCAACCACTCCTCTATTACCAATATGTTCGCATACCTTTTCATACATATATCATATATGTTTATTTCATCTCATATAACATTTTATGGGCTATCATGCAAGACAATAATTCAAGAAAACTTTTTTATACCATAAATAGTTTTAAAGAAAAAAAAGGACAAGTAAGAGCAAAAAGCTCACTATTTTGCGTAAATATTTCTTAATATTTCAAAAAAACCGTAATGGTGTAGTTTAACATGAACTTTATGAGACGAAAAGTGTTACGCTTTTAAGGGGTCATTTAAGCCTTAATTCGTGTAAATGTGATCAAATATTGCCCTAAATCGTTCCTTTTGTCATTTTACATACTTTTGAGAGGAATTCTGGAAAACATGCATATTTGGACGTTTTTGGAGCATAAAAGTGAAGAAAACGACAAAGTCTCAAAAGAAGCTGGAATTACTACTTGACGGCGTCAGAATCACAAGGTGACGCCGTCAGCAAACGTTGACAAAGGAGTGGAAACCATTTTACAAACGACGGGCCAGAAAGATTTGGGAATTTTATACCTGACGCCGTCAGGTGTTATATGATGTAGGCCGTCAGGTTATAATTTAAAGAGTGACGGCCCAGAAGGCAACAAAGGGTGACGGCGTCAGAAGTGGATCTAGGCCATCCGAGAAACCTAATGGCGGCGGGCTGACGGCGTCAGACCCTATAACCTGACGCCGTCAGAGTGTAAAATCTATATATAGTTTTCTATTTTTCATTCATTGTGTGGAACTTTGTGGAGAACNATTTTGGCCTTATGAAGCAAAAAACTCTGAACAACCTAGCCAATACAACCACACGTACACGCGAAGGTGGAAAAATCGCCTTGGCTGCATTTGTATAAAGGGCCAGCCAAGATACGACCACCCTCACACTTCGAAAAATGCAGCATCAATAGCATGTGCAAATGTTATTAGCATCACAACCAAATTCTTTTATATTGGAATATATAGGCCTGCCACCATCATAACGCACCGCTCACTATCGTCGCACACCAAGGATAGCGGCAACGAAAGGAGCAATGGCATTGAAAGTCTATTGACCACAACTCACAATAAGCCATACAAAAGGGGATTGAACACCGCCATGGCTGCAAACACCGGTTGCATTTATTCAAATACCATCCGGATTGCCCCGCCAAGATACGGGTCGAATATCACCCAACTACCTGATTATTAAGATGCTCGGATTAATTTCTAGAAATTAATCATCATCGCCACATATACACACATATACCACCATCACCATCACCATCACCATCACCACCACCACACACACACACAAACCTTGGTAAGAACTGCCGTAGTTTCTCCTTTTTTGGACCAACCTTAAACAAACATCATTATTCACCTCCCCATTCCATGTACAATCAACAGCCAAGAACCCGATAACAGGCACAATGTATAACCGAGTGTGCTGAAAAGAAAACGAAAATCAGATCACATGTGTTAATAAAAAAAATTAAAGTTTTGGCATCATTTGGGAAAATAAGGCTCAAACACGCGCAAATAACGTAAAACCAATAACGAAAAACGCCGTGGGTTAAGCAGGCTCAGGTTTCCAAAATTTGCACATCAAAATCAGTTTTCACATCATCTTTTAATTGACTTTTAATTGTTTACTCACAAAGAAACTAATTTCATCCGAAAATTTGGTTAAATACCCATATGACAAAAATAAAATAACGGGTTTCCAATAGTCCAATACCCACCAAAGGATTACCTGTAATTTTCGTCATAGAGAAGAGACGACACACCAATAGCGAGAAGAGACGACACACCAATAGCTGCTTTGATTGTCATATGTGTGTGTTTTGATAATGGAAACCCTAGTTAGAGAAAACAAAAGAAATCAACAAAACCCCCAAATTAACACAACCCTAATTTAAAAAAAAATTACTGAAATGATTTAATTAAAACATACCTTTTCATTTAGGATAACCTTTGTGTTTGTGTTTTGTGGGATGAATAAAATGGAAGGATCTGTATCTGGGTTTGTTGCTTTTTTTTGGGGGGATGATATAATTGATAGAAAGATCGAGAGTTTGTACCTTGAGTTATATTTTTTTTAGCAAAACACTGTTTTCCTGTGCGTTCTACTGTGTATTCCCTCACATTGCACTGTAGCATCTTTAGTTTAATAATTTTTTGTGTCTTGCTACAGTAACTTGCTACAGAAAATGGGCTTAAAAGATCCTGGTAAATGTTATATTTTATAATGTTCCTTGTTGGATAAACACCTTCTTCCAACCACTCCTCTATTACCAATATGTTCACATACCTTTTCATACATATATCATATATGTTTATTTCATCTCATATAACATTTTATGGGCTATCATGCAAGACAATAATTCAAGAAAATCAAAAAAACCGTAATGGTGTAGTTTAACATGAACTTGATGAGACGAAAAGTGTTAAGCTTTTAAGGGGTCATTTAAGCCTTAATTCGTGTAAATGTGATCAAATATTGCCCTAAATCGTTCCTTTTGTCATTTTAGGTACTTTTGAGAGGAATTCTGGAAAACATGCATATTTGGACGTTTTTGGAGCATAAAAGTGAAGAAAACGACAAAGTCTCAAAAGAAGCTGGAATTACTACCTGACGGCGTCAGAGTCACAAGGTGACGCCGTCAGCAAACGTTGACAAAGGAGTGGAAACCATTTTACAAACGACGGGCCAGAAAGATTTGGGAATTTTATACCTCACGCCGTCAGGTGTTATATGGTGTAGGCCGTCAGGTTATAATTTAAAGAGTGACGGCCCAGAAGGCAACAAAGGGTGACGGCGTCAGAAGTGGATCTAGGCCATCCGAGAAACCTAATGGCGGCGGGCTGACGGCGTCAGACCCTATAACCTAACGCCTTGGAACCCTCATGCTTAATTAAAGATAAGTCTTCACTTTAATTCAATCAATATGTCTATGTGTTGGTTGATTATCTCTTTTGCTTGTCTTTTAATTAACATGTGTAGCTAAATTCTCTTGTGTTTGCTTAGATCTAATGAAACCTAACTATTAATTATTGGTTAATTGATGTGTTGTTGTTTGTTGGGATGATTGTTCCATCAATGTTAGGCTCAAGAAAACTGGCCAACCTCCTTTATGGTAACGTGCTTGAACGTCTTGGGAAACATGTAGCCAAGGCATACTAGGCTATTAAGGTAGTATTTAACGCATGAGCCACTGTTTACAATCCCTATGGTTGTGCCGTGCATGGCATAGGAGGAGATAAGAGCTCATAGAATTGGAGAGATATGTATGCCACTCCATGAGTTATTAGGAATACACCCTTCATCCACACAAGTAACATACATATCAATTAACCGGTAAAAGATAGTTAGGGAGTAATGAAGTCTAAGTAAACACAACTTTTCTCCATATAGTTTTCACAACCAAATAGTTTAGTTATTTTATTTTATTTGCAATTGTAGTTATTTTGGGTTAGTTGACTAGCAACTAATTCCGCCCACTCCTTCAAAACCGAGATTTTACTTGCTTTCCTAAAAATATAAAAATACAAAAAGAATCTTCCTTCACCCTTAGACCTATTAGAGTAGTTTTTCTGTCCTAACGAACACTATTCCCTGTGAGAGAACGATCAATCCCCCGTACTTACCACTATCCTATACTACATCGGTCAGGTACACTGCCTGGTGGGGTTGTAAGCCTCTTGAGATCCCTCGAGAGGTAAAACCTGTTGTAAGGTCACAAAACCACGCATCAAGTTTTTGGCGCCGCTGCCGGGGAATAGTTATTGTTTAGGTAGAATTTTTATTTTATTAGGTCTACTCACTAGATTCCTTTCTAGTGAGATTTTTATTTTATTTTTCTAGGATTTCTTTAGTCTATCTTATTTCTTCGTGTTTTTGTTCGTAACCTTTACCATCCGCCATCATGGAAGGTGGTAACATCCTTGATCCCAACAACCCACTTCAACCAAACCACCCACCACAACCAAACCAACCTCCTAGACCCCGTACCTTAGGAGAGTATTCCCGACCTAGCCACCTTGGCTATCGCAACACCATTGAGCTCACTCAAGGAGCCAATGTCACTCCCTTGCGATCCGACACCATCCGGTTGGTGCAAAGCGGATGCGCATTCCATGGACTTCGTTCCGAAGATCCAAATCAACATCTCAAGGATTTCCTCAAAATCGTAGATTCCATAGACCTTGATGTTGCCACTCGAGAGACGACCCGATTGCGTCTCTTCCAATTCTCTCTACGGGACCAAGCTAGTCAATGGCTTGAGCGACTTCCCGCAGGATCCATCACCTCTTGGGACGATCTCACAACTCGTTTCCTTGCTCAATTTTTCCCACCGGGGAGAACTACCAAGCTAAGGAATGATATCTTGGCGTTCCAACAACGCCAAGGCGAAACCCTCTACGAGGCATGGACTCGATTCAAGGACTTACTCCAAAAAGTCCCTCATCATGGCATAGACCTTTGGCTCCAAGTCCAAATCTTCTATGACCACATCAATCTCCACACGAGGCAAACCATTGACCAAGCGGCCGGTGGCAAGCTACGTGATCTAAGTGCGGAACAATCATGGGATCTCCTAGAAGATCTTGCTCTATATGACAACGAAAGTTGGAATGATCCCCGTGATTTGAATAAAACGGTCAAGGCAATATCTTTGCCTTCGAATAATTCAAGCACTTCCGACCGTAGGATCATAGAACTTGAAGACCAAGTCAAGTTTCTCATGAAATCCTACGAAGCTCCTAAACCTTCAAGCCAAGTGAACAAAATCACTTCTTCGTGCGAATTATGTAGTGGTCCCCACGACACTCGTGATTGCATGGAACTCCCCGAACAAGCTTTTGCGGACTACGCATCCACGCGTACCGACGGAGCGGGAGATAAGTGGTACACTTTCAAACCCGAGCCAAACCCTTATGGAGATTCATACAACCCCTCATGGAAAAATCACCCCAACCTTAGGTGGAAGTCAAACCAAAACGCGCCCCAAAACAATTCTTCCAACCCACCTAATCGGTTTCAACCCAACGGTCCTTCCTCAAACCGTACCTTCAACAACAATCCTTCCAACAACTAAGGTAGTACCAACAACTTCGAAGGGTTGATGTCCAACTTTATAGCATCTCAAGAAGCTCGTATAGCTAAATTCACATCCGAATTCAATCAACAACAAGTAGAGATGACCAATAAGATTGACAACTTGTTGAAGGCCCTCAACAACCAAGTGCTATCACCCCCACATAAGGACGCTAGGAACACCAATAGCGGACCCCAAATCAAAGTCCTCTGTTCATCCAAACATGTCCACTTCGTCAACGTTGTTACCATTAGACCAATTGATAGGAGTGAGGATGATAGTGAATCAAAGGATGAGAATAAGGGAGTAGAGGATGATAGGAAAGCTAAGATTAGCTAAATAGAAGAAGTAGGAGAAGAGGACTACTTCAATAGGTTACCCACTAGAGAAGAGCGAGCATATCATA
>LBNU01037908.1:9367-33281 GCA_014162995.1 Artemisia annua | reverse complement strand
GATGGAAATTATCATTCCTAGATCCACTTGGATTATCTCAGGTATTTGATTAATATGCTGGGAATTATATGATGAAGTATTACCAAATAATGGATTGGGTAAATACTCCATTACTAGAATGTTATAGATGCTTTTCATAAAGATATTCAAATTTACAATTTGGTTTATTCTCTACATTCCTTTAATAGTTAGAGAAATGATGATGAGTTTATTCAAAGATTAATGTAACCCTAGTGGTTTTAAATCTTTGTTAAAACCATATGACAAAATTGTATACATATTTTTAGATGTATTTTCTTATGAACAAGATTACTTAATCATATTTTAAAGTAATTAACTCATGATTGAAATACTCTTCCTAAGAATTAAAGCAATACAAAGATGGTAATATTCATTATGAATAAGAAATTTGACAATGATATCAAAACTCTTTCTTGAATGATTACTTGAGCGGGAGGACGATAAGATTCAAAGGGAGTTTATGAATTCAAATGAATCTTTGAAAGTATACAAAGCGCACATAAATCCATGGAATGGATAATGCATGCATCTAGGAGGATTACTCTTATGATTAATTCTTAAATCAATGTTTTGATTTATAATTTGGAATAAGGTAATTTCAAGTATTCCTGAAAAGCTAGTGGGAGTATCATGGTTTGATTTACTAAATCATATTATGTTTGTTATAACATATAAGAAGTAAAATTCAATATAAGTAAAATGTTAAGTCTATTGGAATGAAAATTTACTTTAGATGATTTAGAAAATAAAACAGTTACAACCTTGGAAACAAGGAGTTTATTGTTTTAATAAGACGTTGTGCGGTAAATAAATCTAATAGAATATGATATACATTTTGAAAGACTAAATTGATTTATATATAATTGTAAAGATATAGCATGAATAAAACCTACAGTATGACTGAAGGATTTTCGTTTATATCATTTTACTGTTGTATCATGCTAATGATTCGACAATGTTTGATTCCAATCAAAGTTATTATATAACTGGTGTAATGAATATTCTAATTGGAATATGTTTTGGTCTTAGATAACGATCCTCAACCTGGAACTGCTCCTAAATTCTAAGTATATACAATATAGAACATTGTTGCGTATGTTATAGGGGGGCCGGGCAGTAAATCTAAAAGATGGAAGGCATTCAAAAATTACACAATGGATATTAAGTTTACGGGATTTTAAAGAGGCATATTGTAGTTTTAATCACAATGATTGTTAGTTTAATTGAGTGAACTCAATACTAGTCATGGTTAGGAATTTATCCTGTGTTAATGGTCATGTGACTAGTTGTGCTCGACTAAGAGCATAGTTGCATTCCATACATTAAAGAATTAGAAACTTTAAACTTTAAGAATGGTTTGAAAGTTTGATTGTCTAAATTGATGGTTGAGGAATCACATCATTTATGAAATATTGTATGAACTTATATCAAAGGATAGTTGGATACACACCTACAAGAATTTTTGCTTAATATAAGATCTTGAAATAAGTATTCTCAAATTATTATAGACAAGGTTAGTTGATTTATTGCCTTAGTCAACAAGTATGATTGCATGACTTATGAGCATAATTATTAACTAGGAATTATCATGCATTGATCTATTTTTAGTATTTGGATAAAAGGATGTAATGTACGATTTTAATTTACAATGAAATTAAAGAATGGTTTGTTTATTTACATTGCTTTAAATAAATATAATCCTTGTTTTTTGCATGTTTATATCCATGAATAAATTTATTGTTCTAAAACAAGTCCATTGTTGGTTTATAATATGGGAATCATTATAAATGGGAAGAAATATAGATATTCAATGAATTGGATATTGGACTCTTCCCAAACTAAATGATTTGACTTATCTAAGTAAATCATAATTAGTTATCTCAGACTTAAGAGCCAGATAAGTGTCATGAATGTAGTGCATTTCAGTGACAGCAATCTACCGCCTATCACGTAACTTGTTTAGTTATAAGGTTGTTTTCTGAAGTCGTTCAAAAAGTTCATGGGTTAGTCCTCGTAGTCAAGAGATTTGTTCCTTTCAACATTTGTTTTGAAGTTTAATACTATGGGGGCCCACTCGTTGGAATTGACAAAATGTTTGCGTGGCCACGCCCAAATATGTCTTTGGGTAATTTTGGTTAAATCATTAGCAACGAGAAACTGAATATTAATAACAGATTTATATCTTTGGTTAATGCAAGGTATTAGAAACCAAAAGGGATAATAATAACGATGGAATCGTTAAGGGTTTTCCAGGAAACTCAACTCGGTTTGAACTCGGGGTATTGGAGTGTTGCAGAGACGGCGACCAATATCATTTTACGATAATATATAACCAAGTGGGAGCATGTTGGAAATATGGTTATGATACTTAAACGTAAATGTCTAGAATCGAACACGAGAGACCTCGGGATTGCACACGATACAAATGAGTATTAAGAAACAATAATAATATATTTTTATATTTTATTAGACACAAAGACTTAACGACCGTTAGTGTTTACCGTTAAATGACTAACGACCGTTAGACGAAGGAAAGGAAAGTGTAGTTTGTGAATAACTTGGAAACAAGAAAAGTTCTAGAACCCCTAAGGGTCTAGAAACCGGCCGCCCCTTCTTAAGTTGGTGGTTGTTTTCTTCTCCAATCCAAAAACGATATATCACATCCTAGTGCAATTTTTTCACCTCTGTACAACATGTTGATCCCTAATGTTTTCTTTTCTCTTTGTTCCTTGCGGTCACTTCTACCCACAGGGATTCTAGTCGATTTTTGGTTGTAACCGCAAAATTGTATTGTGTGGTGTGTTCTTAATACGGTTTAATTTGTGTTGTACAAGAACGAGTAACAACACACTATTGTTGTTATCAAGAGATCGAATAACAAAAAAGGTAAGGGGTTATTTCATTGATCATACTTAAAATCCCTAATTAGGGTTCATCACTTGTCAATCCCTAATCAAGATTTACAATTGGAGGTATGTTTCTATTTAATGTTTAGTTAATAATTTAACATGTTATGCTTGACTCCTTGGCTTCCGATATAATGTGCTACTTTGTGTTTTATTTATATGATTGTCATGAATACTTAATCTACTTAAATTCTAACAATTACTGGGCTTGCCTATCCAATAGATTGCACAAGTGATCACTCGTCTATTAGGCGAGATACATCAGCAAATGGTTCTTTGCCCACCCCACCAGCTCGTGATTATGTACCATATCTGATTCTGAACCTGTGATCTTCACACTCGACAACTTCATCACACAAATGATATATATCGTAATGCATGCTGACACCTCTTGTCACCAAGTTTCAATATGTTCTGACAAGAATAAGCACCGCTCCTACATATGATTCCTTCTTTGTTAAGTAGTTGGAATTCAGTCAGTAATATGACTATTGATTACTTTAAGTGCCTTTAATTAGGGATCTACTATGCACTTCCTGATTACAACTTTCAAATTTATTTTTATAATCATATTAAAGCATCTCATTTCAAACAATGTCACTTCCCTTTCACAGCCTCATGATTTGACTTTGATTCTCTAAACATAGATTAAGTATGTAGAGAGACACACGTACGTGAAATCATTAGGGAAATAGCATTAATTTAACAACTTCCTTTTTAACATCACAAATGATTATTTATTCTTTAAAATTTGGAAACACAGCAGAAAACTGAGACAAACATTTAGTCACACACCATTAGCCAGACATACAGCCATAAGTTTTGTGACATGAGCATTACGATTCAAAACAGATTGATCACATCGACTCATCAATCATTTTCATTTGACCAAGTGGATGGTTGAATGGTTGGATATCACAGTACTTGCAACTTGATGCCATGAGAGAGCCAATATCCAAATGAAGATAGTTATTGTCAATGTTAACCGGCTCCACAAACTTACGCGATATCACAACAGAGTTAATGACATCATCGTCTGGATGGAATATCGAGAGAACATTGAACCCATGAAGAACATTAGGATCAACCACGGGGTAAAGAAAAGCACGGGCACCGTGGGCGCTCCTTAGCATGAGTAAGGCACCAGGTGCCATGTACTTAGCCAAATGCTGAATAACTTTATTTTTCTCGTCCATATTCATCCCCACAAGTGCTGCCAAGAAAATCACATCATAATCCTTCAACTCATCAGTCACATCCATTATATCGGCAGTGTGGAACACCATTCTTTTGGACAAGTCTTGATCGGCTGAAACCAGACGAGAAGCCATGGAATTTGCCGTAGAGTCAATGTCATAGTTGTGAAAAGTTGTATCCTTGAGATGGTAAGAAGCCAAGACTATTGAGGTGAAAGGTAATGGGCCCGACCCCACAAACGCGACACGCTTAGGGGTTTCTGATGTGGTGGAATAGTGTTTATTAAGGATGTCATACTCGAGACGACCAAGCTTGAGATAATTGGAATAGTAAGGAAAAATATTAAGATGATGAAGAGGATTTTTGAAAGATCCTAAAATTGTGGAGAAGTGAGCTTCAAGTAGGCCCTCGGCCTGACCACAAAGTCTAATGAGCTTAGACCTTATTTCCTGTATGTTCGCTGAATGATTGGCTATATTAATAGAAGAGTGCGGGATGCATGCATGGACGAGTTGAGTGAAGAGGTTGTCGACATCTTTAGAGGGCTTGAGTGTTTCAAGCTTCGAAAGTTTCTCATAAATCTGGCACACTTTCTCAATTAGGATGCTCTCTTCTTGAACTTGGAGTGATTCCATTTTGACGCTTCGGAATGCCTGGCTCGAATAGTGGCAGTTATTTCTTATAAACTAGAACTTTTTGTTTGTTTGAGTACAAAGTAGTAATCGTGTTTTTGCATATTGTCATGTGAAAATGAGTCTTATTTATAAGCACATCTAAGTTCCACATATCAATGGTGATAAAGGGACGAGTCATGCTTGGTTTTAACATGACAACACCTAACAAAACCCTTTGCATCGGAACATGATTATAACTATTAACATAGTATTAGGACATCCATTATTTATTTGTACATATAATAAAAACTAGTCATCCTTGAATTTTTCTTTTACTAACCAACTTTATGTACAACTATATTGAAAAATAGTATTTGTTATTAACACCGCTCATTAACAAAATTATATATTTATTATAATTAATACCTCCAATAGATTGTTGTAAATTTTATATTAGACTAAGATTGAACGATTCCGGAAATATTTGTTGTTTAAAGGACCAAAGACGCTTTGGTCAATTACCTTTATATTAAGCACTCTATAAAAACACGGTTCGGTCTTAAGGTACAGTTTCTCGGTATTAAAGAGAGCGAACTAAAAATAATTATATAATGACTGGACAATATTAGTTATGAAATTGACTAGAACTTCAAAAAAGAAATAATATATTTTGTTAACTACTTGATAAGCACATCTTCATGTCATTTGTTTATCATAGCTGTGATTTTTCTCTATTAGAAAAAATTAAATGTCCTTTTCATATGATATAGATGCTTCACATTCTTATGCATTCACACTTTCCTTGTTCATACACACTAACAATGCTGCCATAAAATTTCTATTCACTGTCACTTCCAGATTTGCTCATATTTGCATTGATTTTCTCCTTGAATATTATCACAATCTCAGTTTAAATCTCAAATCTATGCTTTACTGTGATTTTTTTTTTCTTTTCAAATTACATCTACATTTCATCTTGTTTAATTAAAAGTTTATTCTCAAGCAAAAAGCAGATTAATAATAGGTTTTGGTTCTCAATGTCACATATGGATATACATTCTTTGAAGCGGAGTAACTTTAAGCATATTCAGGAACGATGAATTGTAACCTATCTTACAAAACTGTTTGTAATGTGAGCTTTTCTGTGTATGAGATTAATACCGTTGAGTATAGTACTTGTAGCAATATGAGCTCATGTGGAGGATTTTGCCCATTGTCAACCCAAATTAAAAGAAGTTTATGAACTTTTTAATTGCATTTAAATGTTGGTATATATTAACACTACTTCCTTAATGTCTATTTTTTGTATTTTATAAGAAAGTTGTGCCCTTACTACAAGCTCTTGTTTTATATTGTACAGGAAAGGTATTGATAAATTAAGTACTGATATAATCATTGACCAAAACCTACCCGTAGTAAATACCACAATTTAGTTTTAATCTTTTTGAACATATACTAATAAAATTATATATTTTTTGAGCGAGTATCCCTATGGCGATTGGTTTTTAACCCTTAACCAAACAACGATCGCAAAAAAAAAAATTAATACACTAATCGTTCTTCAAATTTTGATTTTTGTGATTCGTTTATTTGGGTTAATCACAATCGTTATTTTGGTTTCGATCTATTGTTCTTCAGTATATCATTGTTATTGGATCGAATTTGTTGCTATGGGTTGAGTGTTTTCGATTACTGCTTATAAACCCTAAGCGATTAGGGTTTTATCTTTTACGTATTGTTTGCATATGTTCTTCTTTGTTTGAGGTATTCTGTTCGTGGGTATTAGGGAGATGAGTAATACGCATCAGTCGCAGGGTAACGAGCATAAGCTCTCATATGCTTCGATGTTTAAAACAAACAATGCTTTCAAATCAGTAAACATATGTGAGCTCCGTAATGAGGAGCGAGTGGAAGGAGCCCACGTTACAATTCCTTTAAAAGAGATTGAGGATGTTTCAGCTAGGTTTGCTAATACTCTGTATGGGTATTTTATTGGGAAGAGGCTTGCTTTCCCTATAGTAGAGAACTATGTTAAGAATACATGGGCAAAGTTTGGGTTGGAACGTGTTATGTTGAATAATGGATTCTTTTTGTTTCAATTCTCTACTAAGGAGGGTATGGATAAAGTGTTAGAGGCGGGGCCATGGCTGATTCGTTCGATGCCTATTTTCCTAAGTGTTTGGTCCCCTAATACTACGCTTGCTAAAGAGGAAGTTACTGCAGCACCCGTATGGCTGAAATTACTTAATGTTCCAATTGTTGCTTATACGGAGGTTGGGTTAAGCTTGATTACGACTCAAATTGGTAAGCCTATTATGTTAGATTCCTATACTAGCTCTATGTGTGTTAAGTCTTGGGGTCAGAATTCATATGCTCGTGCTCTTGTTGAAGTTTCATCTCTCGACGAGTTATTGGATCATGTGGTTGTGGCTATTCCATTCTCTAATGGGCAAGGTCATTCGTTGGTGCGTGTTGATATTGAATATGAATGGAAGCCGCCTCGTTGTACTTCATGTAAAATTTTTGATCATATTGATGCTGCATGCCCTAAGAATGTTAAACAACATAGTGTTCAGAATAATGGTGATGAGGAAGGATTTGTAGAAGCTACCAAACGAAAAGGTAAGGGTAAAGGGCCCACTCAGGTTATTGATGGAGTTCGTTTTTCGAAACCGAGGGTCACATTGAATTATCGTTGGCAGCCAGTTTCGAAAAAGAAAGTGGGTTCCGATGGAGCGTCGTCTTCAAAAGGTAATGGTACTAACAACAATGCTAGTGGTCCTAATATGCATGCTGCGCAAGATCCGGTTAATCAAGCGAAAAGTGATGTGCATACTTCTAATAAGTATATTCATGATGATCTAAGTGATATCGTCACTAAGAATCCATTTGGTTCGCTTATGGATGAGGTGACCAATTCTGAAATGGGGCCTGAGGTTGGGGTGACACAAGGGGAGCAAAGCGGTCATGTTATGGAGATTGATAGTGACAATGAGGTTGATGAGTCTATTGAGGTTGGTAAACCAAGTACCCCTATCGTCGAGAAAATTGATAAGCTTGAAAAGCTCATTATTGATGGGATAGGAACGCTTGTGGATGATAATGGGAAACCTGTTCCGGTGGTTGAGGGGATTAAGAAGGGTAATCCTTTCTCTAAGGTAGGTAATGTGGTTGTATCTGATAGTGATGATGAGGTTCTTGAGCCAGACGATCCTATGAGTAGTTACCTGTCATCAGCTGGAGGACAAAACGAGCTTGAAGGTTATTTTTCTGATGATTACGCTGCCCAGGTTCTTGATTTACCTGGGCAATTGGAGGAATTTAACAAGATGTTTGATTTTAAGGTCCAAGGCAAGTCGAGGAAGTAATATGCGATGTTGATTCGTGCATGTTTTTTCTTTCATGGTTGTTCTAGTTTTTCGTAGCTAGTTGTTCATTTATGGCATGTCATAAATGTTCTAGTGGTTGTTCAAGCGTTTGCTTGAGGTTAATGTGGTACTTCAGCCACATTCCATTGTACTTTAAAAGTTTATTTGGTTAATATATTTTACCAGGGTGGAGATCCCTTTACCCAAAAAAAAAAAGTTTACTGAAACTCCATGACATGCTGTCAAGAAACTAGAAACAAGGCCGACACTCATTAAAACAGACCCGTTAAATATCTTAAGCTAGTTAAGCTTCATCCTTTGAAAGATCATCAGGCATTACTGGGCTTGCCTATCCAATAGATTGCAAAAGTGATCACTCGTCAATTAGGCGAGATACATCAGCAAATGGTTCTTTGCCCACCCCACCAGCTCCTGATTTTGTACCATATCTGATTCTGAACCTGTGATCTTCACACTCGACAACTTCATCACACAAATGATATATTAAGGATGTCATACTCGAGACGACCAAGCTTGAGATAATTTGAATAGTAAGGCAAAATATTAAGATGATGAAGAGGATTTTTGAAAGATCCTAAAATTGTGGAGAAGTGAGCTTCAAGTAGGCCCTCGGCCTGACCACAAAGTCTAATGAGCTTAGACCTTATTTCCTGTATATTCGCTGGAAGATTGGCTATATTAATAGAAGAGTGCGGGATGCATGCATGGACGAGTTGAGTGAAGAGGTTTGACGTCTTTAGAGGGCTTGAGTGTTTCAAGCTTCGAAAGTTTCTCATAAATCTGGCACACGTTCTCAATTAGGATGCTCTCTTCTTGAACTTGGAGTGATTCCATTTTGACGCTTTGGAATACCTGGCTCGAAAATTGGCAGTTATTTCTTATAAACTAGAACTTTTTGTTGGTTTGAGTACAAAGTATTAGGACATCCATTATTTATTTGTACATATAATAAAAACTAGTCATTCTTGAATTTTTCTTCTGCTAACGAACTTTATGTACAACTATTATTGAAAAATAGTATTTGTTATTAACACTGCTCATTAACAAAACCCTTTATTATAATTAATACCTCCAATAGATTGTTGTAAATTTTATATTAGTCCAAGATTGAACGATTCCGCAAGCATTTGTTGTTTAAAGGACCAAAGACGCTTTGGTCAATTACCTATATATGAAGCACTCTATAAAAACATGGTTCGGTCTTCAGGTACAGTTTCCCGGTTTTAAAAAGAGCGAACTAAAAATAATTGCATAATGACCGGACAATATTATTTATGAAACTAGAACTTCAAAAAAGAAACAATATATGTTGTTCACTACTTGATAAGCACATCTTCACGACATTTGCTTATCATAGCTGTGATTTTTCTCTATTAGAAAAAATTAAATGACCTTTTCATATGATAGATGCTTCACATTCTTATGCTTTCACACTTTCCTTGTGTGTACATGATTGCCAACACTTCTCTGCTTCATAATGTGTTTATATGAAACCATAATAAGGTTCTGTTTTGTGTATGTTTTGTGTTTGCAGTGTATGAGAAATAAATGGACAATAAGTTTATAATAATGGAAGAACTTTTATTTATGAATCTGTAATAATGAAATCTGTACATATACCTATATATACTTGTTCAAGGGTTACAACTTTTCCCTCAAACGACTCAACCTTCTAAACTACAGTTATATCCAATGTATACAACGTTTGGAGATAATTGTCCCTAACTAAAATAACTGTCAAAGCATAAACGGGTGTTTGGGTTAACAGTTTGACCCATACATGGATTTAACCTGTTTGAATACATAAATACATACAGATACTAAAGTTTTTAATAAAACTATACTATATATAATTCTATTTTAATTTAACAACATTACAGAGTTTACATCTCCCCTCTAATGTTTTGAATTAAAATCCTTGAGTGATATGTTTTCTGTTTTCCTTCACACAATGACATCAAAGTCATTTGTTTCTTCACTGCTTGTCCCATATTGTTTCTGGTGTTCACTGTCTCCAACTCTAGCATCAAATCCTTTCATCCCTTGTTGTGTATGTTCATCCCTAACCCTCAGTCCATCCAAGCCATGTGAGTTCCTGTTTGCTGCAGTCCAACTGCTCTCACCCTCTTCAACTTTTGGCTTCTCTGTTGTCCATGGAATCTGAGCAGTGTCATGATACACTACCACCAAGTCTATGAATTTCTTATAGCACTCCTTTATTGCATGTGCATCCTCTGTTGTAAGACCCTGCATCTTGGCAATGGTCTCCCATTTGCCACTTAGTGTAACACTGACATAGCCTCCAAGACTAGTCACCACTTTATAAAGACCAAGCAAGTTTATCTTAATTACTCCTATTGTTGGTGGTATCTTTTCCAAATGATCATAATTCAGATACACCATGTAAAACCATCTTAACATATCCTCAAATTTTCTACTGAACACATCCCAATTGGAATATACTATGCTATCTTTTTTCAACAGATTAATGAAAGACATAAACCTATTGAATGAATTGACTTTTAAAGCATATAAAGTACCATTCCAACTTATGAAGTCATCATCTATGTAATCATGGGCATCCTTCCTTTCATAACTCAGTTCTTCCAACCCTTTTATGAAAGAACTTTCTTCCTTGTGATCCATTGATTCAAATTAGTCATCCAGATACTTGTTGTGATCTGCAACTACATGTTTTGGCCCCCATATTTGATCTAGATGTTCTGTGTCCACTTCCTTTCCTTTGCCAGTCCTTCCTTCATCATACATGTATCCGATAGAGCATTTGTTGTCTTCTACCTTGATCATGTACCCATGTTCTTCCAACAAATCATAACTCAGTATGTTCAATGATACCTCTGGGGTATATTGAACATTCTGAATCTCTACTTCACCCATTTCTGTGCAAACTACAACATCACCCACACCATAAGAGAAAATAAATTTTCTCTCAGTCTCTTCTCTCCCAATCATTTTGAATTTGTATTCAATTCTCTTGAAAAGTTTCCTACTAGGGCATAGATGGAATTTATAATGGTTGCTTATGTACCATATATCATTCCATGTCTTGAGTTCTGAACCTTTAAGCATAAAATCTCCTATAACATGAACCACTTCTGGATATTTTTCTTCCTCATCAAGAATCTGTGATGTAGATACAGTTTCTTGGTTCACTTCTGCCACAACAATCTTTTTTCTACTCTCACATGCCCAAAAGGCATGTCCTTTCTGTCTACATATGTAGCACTTTGATCTCTTTTCTTTCCTTGTTTTCACAGTCTCCTCCTTCTCTTTTCCTTTCATCTTGGCATCATTATATGCCTCATTTTCTAGCACTTGCTTCACAAGCATCTCTTTTGCCTTGGGTGAGATGCTTTTCCTTCTAGAATTCCATTGGAAAAGTCGTTTGGGAGTCTCTCTGAGTAGATATCTTCCTGTGTAAAAACCTTGGTTGATTTGTGGTGTTGGCATCACCCAGGGTTGAGAGCCTTGGCTCTGATACCAATTGTGTACAGGATTGCCAACACTTCTCTGCTTCATAATGTGTTTATATGAAACCATGATAAGGTTCTATTTTGTGTTTGCTTTGTGTTTGCAGTGTATGAGAAATAAATGGACAATAAGTTTATAATAATAGAAGAACTTTTATTTATGAATCTGTAATAATGAAATCTGTACATAGACCTATATATACTTGTTCAAGGGTTACAACTTTTCCCTCAAACGACACAACCTTCTAAACTACAGTTATATCCAATGTATACAACGTTTGGAGATAACTGTCCCTAACTAAAATAACTGTCAAAGCATAAACGGGTGTTTGGGTTAACAGTTTGACCCATACATGGATTTTACCCATTTGACTACATAAATACATACAGATACTAAAGTCTTTAATAAAACTATATACACTATATATAATTCTATTTTAATTTAACAACATTACAAAGTCTACACCTTGTTCATACAATCTAATAATGTTGCCATAAAATTTCAATTCACTGTCACTTCCAGATTTGCGCCTACCTCATATTTCCATTGATTTTCTCCTTGGATATTATCATTATCTCAGTTTAAATCTCAAAGGTATGCTTTATTGTGATTTTTTTTTCTTTTCAAATTACATCTACATTTTATCTTGTTTAATTAAAAGTTTAGTATCAAGCAAAAACAAGATTAATAATAGGTTTTGGTTCTCAATGTCACATATGGATATATATTCTTTGAAGCGGAGTAACTTTACGCATATTCAGGAACGATGTATTGTAGCCTACCTTACAAAACTGTTTGTAATGTGAGTTTTTCTGTGTGAGGTCAACACCGTTGAGTACAGTACTTGTAGCAATATGAGCTCATGTGGAGGATTTTGCCCATTGTTAACCCAAATGTACTTATAAGAAAGTTGCACCCTTAATACAAGGTGTTATTTTATATGGAACAAGAAATATACTGATAAACTAAGTACTGATATAATCTTTGACCAAAACCTACCCATACTAAAAACCACAATTTAGTTTTAAACTATTTCTATATATGCTAATAAAATTATATATTTTTTGAGCGACTACACTTTCTTGAAAATCCATGACATGGTGTCAAGAAACTAGAAAAATGGCCGACACTCATTAAAATAGACCCATTAAATATCGGAGTTTCTAACTATAATCTCATTAACTATCTTAAGCTAGTTAAGCTTTGCCTTTGAAAGATCACCATGCTTTATCCAATAGATAGCACAACCGATCACTCGTCAATAAGGTGAGATACATCAGCAAATGGTTCTTTGACCACCCCTCCAGCTCCTGATTTTGGACCATCTCTGATTCTGAACCTGTGATCTTCACACTCGACAACTTCATCACAAAATGACAGTTATTGTTGTTAGTAAATAAGGCCCAATTTGTCGGCCCATTTAGCCCATCTAAAATTTGGGCATCACTTTGTTTTCTTTTCTATTTTTATGCTTTGTACAAACCCTTTTTCATTATCATGTAACAAGTTAATCAATTTGGATATCGGCGAAGGTTACCTATCACTAGTGGTGAAGCTAGAAAATTTCCAGTGGGGGGGTCGGGATCTAACATTTTTTATTGCTTAATGTATAAAAGAAGTTTCACAATTAAAATAGGGGTCGAAACCAAATATACCGAAATTTTTCTACACAAAAACTATATAGCCCCTACATCGCAAAAAAAATTTCGGGGGTCGGGCTCCCCCTCCCGCCCCTATGTAGCTGCGCCCCTGCCTATCACCACTAAGGTCGAAAGTGTTAGAATATTAGTGTGTAATAGTTATGATATAAGTTTAAGGGCTTTTTGTAGTTTAGCTCTAACTTGAGGAGGTTAGGAATTATTTGGAAATCTCCTAACCTCGTCAATTATATATAGGCTCCTTGTTCACCAAGGGTTAGGTTTCTAAACACCCCCCGCCCCACCTTTCATTCTCTACATATAGATATGAAAGGGTGAGGTTTATTTGTACATGTTGGTGATTTTAGTATAAGTCGTATATGTAATTGTGATTTACATAAGATCAAGGGCTTGATCAAGTTTAGCTTACAGGCGAGTTAGGAGGTCCGAAGTGCACATTCGTTCTAGCTAAATTGATGCTGCCAAGAAAAAAGTGCGGGGGTCAAGGGGTTGACTCTTCCAAACTGTTTTCCCTTCAAACGATTTTTGGAATTTGGTTATTACCCATTTTTTTTCCTCCAAGCCTTATTCCCACCAAACGACACACCTTTTCATCAACAGGTGTGACTCTTCTCGCCAACCTCTTTTAACCGAAAATAACTAACTTTTGGTTGAGTTATATACACTAGAAACTCTTGCAAAACATAACTAACACAAAAACATTTTGTGCAATACTTTGACTCCGAACCTCTGGGGTGTAGCCAGTAGCCGGTGGCGGCAGCAGAGGATTGTAGGTTTTGTGGATCTTATAGTCTGATACTATGTAAGTTTGAGAGAATAATGTGTTTATTGACTTGATCATAACATACAATGATAGCATACATATATAACCTAAACAAGAGCTATATTAGGAAACTACTAATTACAAGCTAATCTCCTACTCACCAATGACAACTTGTGATCTTATCATCTTATCACAATACACATTAACAGATTTCTCATTCCTTAGAAACAAAGTGTAGTTCTTAAATTATCCAATTGAGGATTTCGTGATAACCGAGGCATATAGGGTCGAAATACTTCAATCTGAAAGTGACCTTAACATGATTCCGAAAATATCAGGATTATTACCACCACTCACAGGCACACAAATTCAAACATTCTTTCTTGCTCACATTTAATAAACTTTTTAGTGAAATATCTCGTGTCTGTGTTGGTGCCACTCGACATTAGGGATCATAACCCTTTGTTGAGGTATTATTGGAGTTGTTCTTGATTCGTGGTTACACTCTAAAACCCGGTTTGTTAGATTTCTTCCAACAGGTACTTGAGTTTTTTTATAATCATAAAATGTAACAGGGGAGACACATAAAGTGATCAAACAATGGCTATAAAGATATAAACAACAAAAAGTGTTTCTCACAACCTCATAGGTTACATAAATTTCAAACCACAAAACAAAGTTTTTAACATAGCAAATACTAATAATCGTATATATTGGCATTAGCACTTAACCTATGATCTTTTTTCTTACCCAAGATTCCATGACCATACGTCGAAGATATAAGTTCCACAAGCAATGGAAACTGTAATGTCACGAAAGAAGCAATCGGCAGACATGCTAATGCAGCTATCGGAAACAAAATCCATGGCTTTCCCTGTCCAAACATAATATACAGTGTCGCACTAAAGGCTATCATCATGGATGTCACGGACACAAAGAGCATCACAAGACCATATATTAATCTCTTCGGCAACTTGTAAAGAAAGTCCTCATCTGCATAACGTGCTGTGAGAATAGATAGAAACAACAACAATGAAGTGGTGGATGTGAACAGAGAGATTGCATCTGAGATTGCAAAAATGATTAAGCTCGCTTCCGTTTCATAGATTGGTTTCCCAGTCTTATCATCGTTTCCACCAGGTACAGTAATTGCAGCCGCAAAAACTATTGTGATGATGAGTGCCGCGGTGATTGTATATGAATCGGCTGTCTTTTTCATCCACTCTTCCCCATCCTTTCTCAGCTTCTCGTGCTCTCTTCTAAATACCATCATTGGTGTTTCTTTATTTTTGTTCAGTTCTTGTGTTTTTGTTATTCCCACCACTCTTTTCACTTCCTGTAGTTCAAATTTTATTCAACCAAGTAAATAATACTAAATATTGGAAATCCTCTATTACTAATTTGGTACTCAGTTTATTGTAATGAGTATTGAGAAATATTTCCCACTGATGTTGTGCGAGTTTGAAGTAAATTAAGAACCCTTGTGCTTTAATCTAGAGAAACAAGCTTACCTCAAACCACTGTAACTCTCGCTGCATCTGAAGAGCTGCACCGGAAGCGGCATTAAGTTTGTGTATTGGTGCCAAACATCCAACCAAGTGTAATATATTGTTACCATCATCATCTATGGATATCGAAAAGTCGTTTTTGATATCATATCCATGATGTAGAATATAGTTGTAAACCCTTTCGCTTCGGTTCAAGACTGTCAATTGATATATATTATGCCCGTCTTTCTTGGAAGCATATAATCCCGCAAAATATGTGGTCAGAACATCTAGTGCTTCAGCGTTATTGTTTTCCACAGCTAAACAAAATGGAGAGCTATAAAGACGTTCGATATCACTTGATGTATGTGTTCTATCAGCTTCCTCACATATACGCCTGAGTAGCTTAATAGTTGTATTGTGCTTTACTTTATCATCCTTGAGGTGCTTAATGTGCAGTACTGTGATTATAAGTTAAAATAATAATCATAAATAAATTTAAAGAGCAGTTTGACAGCAAGTCTTCAGTTTATTGTTTTTGATAATTACTCATGTTCAAGAAAAAAATAAGGCACGCGGATATTTATAATCGTATGAAGTAATGCCCTTCAATCATTATATGTTAACCAATACCTTCAACCTATCATGTGTACCACTAGCATAGAATTATCTTAAGGGTGTAAACAAGCCAAACCGCTTGTAAGCTAATTAATTGGGATTGACTCACCAACACCTCAAAATGAGCCTAGCATAAACGAGCCCAAGCTCAAACTTAGTTTATTTAATAAACTAATTATTTTTTAATAAAATAATACTAATCTGAATCCACTTTTCAAAAATGCTACGTCTTCTCTTTTATCATTTATAGATACTAATGGCGTGGATTTCCAATGGATAATATTGTCACTGATTTTAGGAATTAGTCAATAAAATTACTTACAACGATATTACCTACGAAAAAATTTACATTAGTGATCCGTTGATAACAGCCACTACCGACGGATTACCAACACATCGGGCTATCAGTGTAGCCCATTTTCCCTGTAATAAGTTCTTTCGGTGTCATAAGATTTATGTTTCTAAGACAGATTAGTTCGGTAGAAGCTTGTGCTTACCATGCAGTAGTGTTGTCTCCCATAACTTGACACAAATCCTCGAGATTGCTTTATACACAAAACAAGCAGATATGATTTGTTAATAAAATAAAATGTTATAAAAGAGAAGTACATACATAATATTATAATTTCAAGGTATGTCGATGCATATAAGTCAAAATGTTTCTTAACTATTAACAAGTCACTCGTAATGTGCATGATTGAGTTTTATTAGTGTTTTGGAATCACATAGTTCATATATATAGCATACCTGTGTGGAGGCACTTCCTCGTGTGCTTGGTAACAAACTTATCCTTATTGCGTGTCTCTTGGTTCTCCACGTCTGCTGTATCATTACTACCCAAGCTGTTATTCTTGATTGGAACAACTTCAATACAAATATAAGCATTAATTAGTTATCTAGAAATAGATAAAACAGTGACCAAAACTAGTCAGCAATTGATTTTGAGTTATACAAGTTGGATCAAAATTTAAGTATACACTTGAGATAATTTATCATGATCCACGATTAGTTAAATGGATTAACATCCAGTTGATTGGCGAATGACGAATGGATATTTAATTAAAGAGATTATTAGGGGATCAAGCTATAAACTATATATTAGTGAAAAGACATACTCTGGTAAACAAATCTTGAGTAAAAGCTGTAAGATGTTCCACAATAAAATAACTCTGGCTTTCTGATGATACAATCTAATACGGTTTTGTCTCTGTACACTGTTGTAGCCAAGCTTGGGTAGCCGTTGATCAACTCATACGCTACATCTGTAATAACAAAGAAGTATAACATAGTTAATTTGTTTGAACTTGGGTACTTTCTAACATTAGCTAGATGCTGTTATCAATGTATATTTTCATCTTTCAGGTAAATTTTCAAATAAAAGGGTTACAAAGCATACATACCGATTAATCCCGTATCAAGTACTTGATGCAAAAGGTTAATACCACGCATGCCTCTAAAAAGTTTGTCATATTCAATTTCACAACTCTTCATTTTATTAAACAAATAGAGAAAGGTTTTTNTTAACAACAATCAATAACATAAGTTAAATTCGTGTACTTTGTCCCTGGAATTTCTATTTTCTATCTTTTATTGTTGTTCATACTTCTGCACATAATTCTCAGTCACAATCAAACCACAGTTTCACACAATGGTCAATCAAAACTCTCATATTGAGAATAAGTGGTATAGGCCTAAAACACAGAGGTCTAACCAAAACAACATGTGGCATCAGAGCACAAATCCTGGGAGATCTCAAAGGGAGTTTTTACACAGACAAGTCAAGAGGGAAACTGAACATAATTTTGGAAACTGCAACAAGCAGATTTCAAGTGAGTGTAAGGAAATGCTAAGAAAGAAATTGGAAGAATTCCATGTGTATAACAACCAGTTATCACAGAAGAAAGAAACTGTGGAGAGGCATAAGAGATATGTATGCTTTGAGTGCAGACTAAGGGGACACATAGCAAGAAACTGTCCAAACAAGGAGAAACTAAAAGGAATTGCAGGCACTGGAATCAGAAACCTCACAAACACACCAACCACTGAAATTTCATACCCTGAAACCATTCATTTAGGCACTGATTTTATGATTGAGGGATCTGATGAAGGAGAGTGGGATAGAATTTGGTATGTAAGCAACAACATAGATAATCATGTTTGCACAAACATGGATCTATTCTCAAAATTGAAGGAGAAGTTTGTTGTTGAAAATTTGAGGGATCTGAGTAAGATACTCATTGTTCATGGGATAGGAGAAGTGAACATACGAATTGGTTCAGAGATCTTTATGATTCCTGGTGTGCACTTTACACCAGAAGTAACTCTGAACATATTGTCTGCAAAGCAATTGGAATCACAAGGGCTTGAACTTTCTTTTAAGGGAAACAGATGCAAACTGGTTCCCATGTTCAAGGACCCATCATCATCTTGCTTTGACAAAAACAAGATGATTGGAAAGCACAATAGATACATGGAGGACTACTTCAAACTGCTTGATGAATCATCTCATGGAAATGAAGATGGGACAGAAAAGATTACTTGCTATAGATGTAATGATGTGGGACACTATGCATACATGTGTCCAGGCAAGAAGAAAGCAGTGAATTCCACCCCACACAAGGATGATTTCATACACATCAAAGGTGTAAACTATCCTACACAGATTTCATCATTTAGTGATTATGTTTCCTTTCTTGATTTACTTAAAGATAATAAGTTAATTAGTCAAGAATGGGACAAATTTAGAGAAGGTTTTGATAGGGCTTTCATTTGGTTTTACACTGTCTATTTGAAGAAAGATTTACCAGGGCCATTACCACTATATGTAAATGGCATTAAGATCCATTTAATGGATTTTTACAAAATTGTGGAAACATTAGGGGGATACCTAAGCATACTGTTTCAGAATAACTTTGGTTACATAGCAGAAATACTTGGCCTGACAAAAAGTCATGGTGAGGAGATTAAGGCATGCTACAACCTCTACTTGAATGTATTTACGTGTTATTATCACACTGCAAGGGGCTCAAATGATGAGACAGATGGACATGTTTCACATGGCAAGGGATATTGCCAAGAAGATCAGAAGGATCAAAGGAGAGAACCCACTGACTTGAACATTCATGGGAAAAAGAAGTTGGAGCATTTTGGCATCGAATTGGAAGATCTTGACAACAAGTATTATGATAACCAATGGAAGTCTCAAATACATTTTGAGACTGGAAGCACAANGCATCTAAATACTTTTTTTTCAGACGAAATGAGTACTAAAAGTAGTCCTTACGTTTTAACAGTACATCATAAAAATGAACATTTCATTTTCTTGCCAATTTTGATATGAGTATTGATTATTTAGCATGACATTGTTTACGAACATATATATCATGAGATCTATGTTTAATTATATCAAGGACCCTTTTAAAAATTACCTTTTCGTCTTTCTTCATCAACACCAGAAGTAACCCTATCTTGCACAACATTTGTGAACTCGTCATATATCTGGGTGACACATAAAGGAAGTTTTGTTTTCGAAGTTACTGAGATGAACACCGAGAGATCTTGATTATTTTGAATTTCAGTAACAGGAAACCAAGGAGATCCAGTTCTGTAATGAACCTCCAATTTTAAACGATATAACTTTTTATTGACTTTTAATTGTTTGTATAGGATGCCAGTTATCTCTGTTAGTGTTACATGCTTGGGCACAACCATTATTGAACTTCTGGAATTCTTGAAGAACCATTCTTTGTCGTCATATTCCCATTTTCCATTGTACGCGACAAATACGATTGCATGATCTAGAACAGAAAACGATGCATGTAAATAAACATGCATAGTGTGAAAAAAGTGATATGCAAACTGAGATAATGTAGTCAAGTCAAATGTAATCTTAGAACTCTAGAATGTTTACTAAGAATAATTGACATTTTCAATTACTTATAAAAACTAAAAAAAATTAGTTTAATCTACGCATTTTTTTCTCCGCACTCTAAAAGTGTGTAAAATTTTATTAATTTATTAACATTTAATAATATGTAAAAATTGGTTAATAAGTATGAGAAAAAATTGTAAAATAATAAATTTTTCATACTTNGTGGAAAAATCTAGGAAATATTCACACTTATAGGTATGGAACCAAATTCTCCGCACTTCCTCAAAGTTTGAGAATTTGGGTGTTACAAATAACCTCCATACTTAAAAGTGTGAAGAAATCTTATAATTATTCGGACTTAAAAGTGTGAACTTGTTTTTGAGACAACTATAAGTGTGAAAAATCTATTGTTTTATCATTTCTTTTTTTCACACTTATTAATGTAACTAATTTTTACACATCATTAAGTATTAATAAACTAATAAAATTTTACACATTTTTAAAAAGTGTAAAAATAAAGTGTGTAAAATCAACTATTTTTCTGTAGTGAAAACTTAAAAGTGAAACATGAAATGGTAACATGATACTTTTTTTCCCCAAAAAATAAAACGTCAAGTAACCAAATACACGCCATAAGGAATTGGTGTGCTCGATATCACATCATTAGGTATTAACACTTCTAACGATAAATAAACTATACGTGCTTAATTTAGATGTGTATTTATATAATATCAATTAATAAATTGACATTGTCTACATACAATAATAAGCAAGTTGCTGATCGATATACGATTAAGATAGAATTCGAAGGGCACATAAAATTATTTTTTAGTGACTCAGATTTAATAACTAGTAAAATAATTGAAGACACACATACAAAAAGCACATTCATATTTCATAACAAACGAGGATTGTTACCCTCGCGCCTTGCAACGGGTGTTTAAGCATATGTTGTGACGTGATGGCAAAATCGTTTTGAAAAGAAAAGTAAGAATATATAGTTTAATAGGAGTTAATTCGTTATATAAATAAACTTAAAAGGATGCAAAATATAAAATTTATTAACTATAAAGGGTAATTTGTATTTATAGCAAAGTTAAGGGGGTTTGTTTGGCACTTACCAACCAAGAATTACTGAAAGTAACTGAAAGTTGGTATATAATTATATAATGTTAAGGATCCAGTGAGAAAAAAACTGAAAATGAGAAGAATGAGAAATAACTATAATCTCATATTTGAGATGCATCGACTTGCATATCTATTCATTTAGATGTATCTCAATTAGTTTCAAAAGTGATTTTGAAGTGAAAATGATGTAAAGTAGTACTAGCAACAAATTTGACCCGTAGAGGACAAAAAATACATAAGATACATCTAACTTGATGAAATACATCTGATATGTGTATATGCATCTAATTTTTAGCTAGAAACTATATTATAATGCATCTAATATATTAGGGATGCATCTAATTCAAATTGATGCATCTGTAATGTGTGGTTATAGTTATTTCTCATCTTTCTTATTTTAAGTATTCTTCACATTTGATCCTTAGTCATGTTCAGGGGCGGAGCCATGCTTTGGCTACCTGTGGCACGTGCCACATATGGATTGGCCATGTGAACTGTAGTATTTTTTTCTTCTAGGTCCAAGTTATGTTGGGATGGAAAAAATTAAGGAGAAATAGCTATGAAGGTTTTGAAGGAGGAGAACTTCCAGGGAGGAAGAAGAGTTCTTGGAGAGAGAAAGAAAAAAAAAATTATATATTGTTAGTGGGTTGTGTGAGGACATAAATAAAGTTTATTTGTTTAACAAATATTTTTAAATTGTGGATAATGTCATGACGAGGGCTTTTTTCTTTGCCTGTACACAAATTTGTACTTTTTGCTACTAAAATATGTCATCTACAATGTTTTTACGTGTGAAATGGATTGAAGAAGTTGTATTTGTAGTTACAAAAAATTATTTTGTTGGTAGTAGTTCATTGCATATATATTAGTAATATTTTAAACTATATTTGTGTTATGCTATTTACCTAGAAGAATTAAGATACATGAGACACGATATTAGTGTTCCACATAGCTAGTTATAAGACTTTTTTTACCTTGACAAAATATTTGATGTTTTTTACTTTATAAAAACGCATGACGGCACTGTTGTGGGTAATTCATGTTCTACTTGTGATTCTAAGTTTCCTTCTTGCATTGTAACATTTGTTACAGGGTGATCGAAGTATGTTTATTAACTTGCATATGATTTTTGTAATACGCACTTTTTATTTATACTCCGTATTAGTAAGAATTTGGGGTAGAAAAAAAAATCAGTTGTGCCACACATGTATGAAATACCTAGATCCGCCACTGGTCATGTTAATATAAGAATTTCCATTACAAGAAAATTATAATAAATAAGATAGAACATCGGGTTCATACCTTCACTAATGTCGTTGTTGTTACCGGTTGAGTTCATACCTTCTTTGTTGTCGGTGTTGTTGTTGGTACTGCCTGAATAAGTCATTAGAGTGATAGGTGTTAATTAAGAGTTTCACTGAAGATTGATCCATAATTTAGATGTGTATATATGGGAAGCAATAAGTTGAGTATCCACAACGTCAACTATAATATATATCGGATGCAAAATAAAACTACACATAAAAATAACAAATGAATTGAAGTATACATACGATGTAGTTAGGATATGATAAACATACTTCACAAGAAATATCAACAATAATGTCAGACTGGTACCTTCAATATTGATATTTCTATCACTTGTAGTGCTTGAGGAAGCCATTGCACCTTTGTGTCTCAAGTTTTGTTTTATCAAGGAAATGAAGAAATATGAAGGGAATTTATAGGAGTCTTTGTGTCCTTTAATACGGAGTAATGTTTAAGGAAGAAATGTGAAAGGGAATCTAATTTATTTATTTTTTTAATTTAATTTTATTATTATTATTTTTTTCCGCCACAACATATCTTTTCCTCATAGATTGTTCTTTTCTTGCCTTCAAATTATTCTCCATGCACATCACGTTGTGATTTGTATAATAAAAGCAAGTAATCCATCTACCTTCAAGTTCTACAAATGTTTACATCTTTATGTTAATGAAAATATAACATTTTAATTCACCCTAGTGTAAATTCATCCTGTTTCCAAATGCATCGAATTTTAGTTACCAGAATTTATTTCATGGATGAAGTATCATCTTTTTAATTTTTTCTGAAAAAAATTATAAATATTGTGCAACTCTAGAAATACAAGTCCAACACATTCACTTGTGAGAAAAGTTGATAAGAAAAGAATAATATTTTTATTATATAAAAGTACATAACAAGTAAGCTATCTTTATTCTTTTACAACACCACTAGAGGTTGATTGTGAGTAAAGGGGGGCCTATCCAGCATAAACAATTTAGTACAAGTTGAACAATGGTGACAATTTTTGTATTGAACTAATAAAAGAGCTTCAAAAGGTAACAAAAAGTCATTAGAAGATTATCCTATACAATTATTGTTAGATTCGGGGTTTAGAAAGATGGTTTTGTTAATAAAGTTTAATGCTCTACTACTTGTTACTTCAAGGCGAGTACTCTATGTCCTTAAAGCAATTTCGCCCCCACCGTTCTTTTGAACAATCGTGTTTAGGGTTACCGACGAATTGCCTCCCAAGATACAATGAAGCAACGTATGTAGCAATTATCAACACTACACGATGGTGGTGATAATCCGGATGAACTACCGAGTTATCGGGGGTTTCAAGACACTACAAATAATAGTTCTATAGCTGGTTGGACCAAAAGCCATTGAACCATCTTCCTAATATGGTTAAACGAAACGCTTCACGCATATCCCTTCCTCTCGTTATATTCATCCACTTTTGTGCCGACCCTTTAACTGGGCC
>LBNU01037905.1:0-16238 GCA_014162995.1 Artemisia annua | reverse complement strand
ACTCTGGTGAAAGGGAAAATGCCAATCATCACTAGTGATAATGTTGTTCTAAAGGTTTCTGCTTGTAAGAAATATGATGTTGATGCTGTGAATATCCCGCTCCCTCTTAGGAACAATAGGTCTACTCACTATGCATATCTATCGTACCTTAAGGATAGTCTAGACATGCTTCGCGAGACTATAGAAGAGGATAGGACAGTGAAACCACAAGATAGTGCTATTATAGATGCCTGCTTTCTCACTAAACAATCTCAGGAGCTCTTAGAGTATGCCATTGGTACATGTCCTAAGAATGACAACAAGCAAGATAGGCTCACTGCATCAGTCTCAATGTCTAAGAACAAGCATGTAACCTTTGAGGCACCCTTGGAAACTTTAGATCCCAACACATCTAAACATGTTCAGCAGCTGAAAGTGAAAAAGACTAAGATTCCCATCAGTCGTTCTATAGGAATTAATAGTGACACTAAAGCTAGAGAGTCAAAACCTATGAGAAATATAAAAAATGATGAGACTTCACCAGTTAAAAGTGTTCCTAAGAAGAAAGTAGAAGACCACATGAGGAACAAAAAGTCGGTTTTGAGCAAAAAGAATCATAATTCAAACCCTAATTCACTTTGCAAAACATGTAATGAATGCTTAATTTCGGCTAATCATGATAAATGTGTTGAGAAATTTTTGAAGTCATCCAACAAAACCTCAGTAAAGAAAGTTTGGATAGCTAAACAAGTTAAGCAAATTTGGAAAGCAACAGGAAAACTATTTGCCAATATTGGTTATCAATGGAAGCCCACTGGAAGGAAATTCACTTTAGGAGAACAATGCCCTTTAACTAGGATAACTAACTCTAAAGTAGTGCCTATTAAGAAATGGAAGCCAACTGGTAGAACTTTCCCTTTAGAGGCGTATTGTCCTTTAACTAGGCCCTTTGCATCTACCAGTGAAACCTCCACCATTGAAACGAATGCACCTAAGGCCTCTGTGGCTGTAGAATTTGTTTGCACTAACCAACTGGAACCCAACTTAAATTGGGGATCCGGCACTCCAAACTCTCTTGCTTTGTCTATTTTCAAATGCAAGTCGTACAAATCGTCCTTTGACATTTGGACTCAGGCTGCTCAAAACATATAACCGGGGATCGCTCACAGCTCAAGAATTTCGTGAATAAGTTTATCGGGTCAGTTAGATTTGGGAACGACCATTTTGGGGAAATTATGGGTTATGGAGCTTATGTCTTTTGTGACAGTGTAAATCTTCATGGTATACTACGTGGAAGGACTTGGTCACAACTTAGTTTCTGTTGGTCAATTTTGTGATTCCGATCTTGAAGTTGCCTTCAGTAAACACACATGCTTCATCAAAGTATTGGATGGCCTCAACGAATAAATCGTGACTATGGCATCGACGTTTAAATCACTTGAACTTTGGTACCATCAATGATCTTGCTCGCAAGGATTTTTGTACGAGGTATACCCAGATTAAAGATCAAAAAGAATCATCGTTGTTCAGTTTGTTAACTGAGCAAAAGCAAGAAGCATACCCGCTAACCTAAAACTGTCAACACCATCAAGGAAGTTCTTCACACCCTTCACATGGATCGTTGCAAACCAATGAGAGTGCAGAGTATTAAAGGGAAGTAATACGCTCTAGTTTTCATAGATGACTACTGTCGGTTTACACGGGTGAAGTTTTAGAAAACCAAAGATGAAACTCCATACGTTATCATCAAACTGATCAAACAATTGCAAGTGAGACTCAACAAAACCATTAGAATCATCCTCACCGATAATGGAACTGAGTTTGTTACACCAAAAACTAATCCTTGACGCATACTCTCCACAACAAAACTCCATGTGAGCTGATACTTGGCAAGAAATCGGATCTCACTTTTCATCAAATGTTCGGTGCTCCATACTATCCAACAAGTGACAGTCAAGATCTGGGAAAACTCAAAGCTAAAGCAAACATTGGATTCCTCGTTGGGTATGCACCAGATCGCAAGGGATACCAAATCTACAAGTAACGAACCCGATAAATCTTGGAAACTATTCACGTCACATTCAATGAGCTGACTGAGCAAATGGCTTCTGCACACTTCAGTGCAGGACCCGCGTCTAAACTTTTGTCCTCTGAACCTTTCAGTTCAGGTCTTGTACAGTATCCCACTCCTGCAATACCTTATGTACCACCTACAAATGAGGATTTGAAGATCTTGTTTGTCTCAATGTTTAATGAACACTTTGAGACACCTACTGATGATACAACGACACCATCAGTTGCCACTACTCCGGTTCCGAACAACTCAAGTGGTCTATCAGTGTCTATTTTAATTGATCAAAAAGCTCAATCGGCAAGACATTCACCATCATCATCAAATCTTCAATCTCCATCAGTACATCAAGGCACTGCAGTCGACAATTATTTTTGAAGTAAATTCATTTCCTCCTCCCAATGATGTTCTGTTCGACAACATATTTGCTCCTGACACTTCTTAAGAGGCATCTTCTTCAGGAGATCTTGATACGGCTACATCAATTCCTAACCCTCAACCACAAGAACAACTTTGAAAAATGGAGCAATGATAATCTTTTGAGAACATGTTTGGGAATCCTTCTTAACAAGTGTCCACATGAAGCCAACTTGCCACAAATGCCTTGTGGTGCTGTACCTCCCGACTGTGCAATGATTATAGCTCTTAAGTGGTTCTTCAAAGTAAATCTTGATGAGCATCATGACGTTCTGAACACAAGGCAAGGCTTGTTGCTAAAGGATATCTTTTATTCCGGTTGTTTGCATTGAATCTATCAGAATATTCCTCACCAATGCTGCAAGTCAGAACTTGACGGTCTATCAAATGGATGAGATGATTGCATTTCTAAATGGAGAGCTGAATGAAGTTGTTTATGTCAGTCAACTTTGAAGGATTTGTGGTTCTTGATCGTCCTTCCCATACCTACCATCTGAAAAAGGCCTTTCTATGGCCTAATGCAGGCTCCTTCGGCATGGTGCGATATACTGTCAATGTTTCTTCTGCCAAATGGATTCTCCAAAGGTGTGGTGGAAAAAGTGGAAAGAGGGTTGTGGAACTTTTCTTCGTAAGGACAGAATTTCAGCTGGCAGATTTCTTCACAAAGGCACTCCCGGGAGAACGGTTTCAATTTATTCTCCTGCTACTTGGTATGAAGAGTCTTTCGCCAAGATCACTCAAAAGTCTTCATGAAGAGAATGAGGAGTAATGGATTCGTTTCACATATCCTTGTATATATCTTATTAAATCAAAAAGAAAATACAAAAATATAAAACCTATAAAAACCATAAAAATCTGAAAAACATAAAAATACCAAAAATAGTTCTTCCTTAGGCATGTCTTCTGTTTATTGATAACATTTACGGTTCTAGAAATGTCATTCAACAATGGCACGGAACTTTAAATGAAGCTCGAGCAGAAGTTTAAAATGAATAAGTAAAACATGTCATTATGGCTTGCTATTACTTTAGATAGCAATCCGGTTTTCAAAATGAGGAAAACACGTCGCCTAAAAGACGGTTGTTCCTAATAATGGATGAAATATCATCGGACGTATGGTGATTTAATGCACTTGGCGTTTAATAACATTCTGTTGCACTCCCTGATATCTTATCTTTCATTGGGTACGCTTGCAGATGCACGTTTGTGATTTCTATGGGTTGTAAGAGAAGAAGGAGAGTCTTTTGTTTCATCTGGTTAATAGAGTTTTTGGGTTATGTCTGTCTCTTTTGTTTTGTAGGTTCATGACTTTTCATGACGTTTTTCTGGAAAGATGTATCTTTTTTGTTCTGTATAATAACTTAGGTTTTCTGGTTACTGTTACGATCTTGCGTAGGAAGTTGTTTCTGTTTAGATCAAGTCAGGACTTAACCATTTGTCTTAAAATCAGTTCTGTGATTTAATCAGATGAACAAATTTTTCCTAAAATTTAGTTATATGATGGTTCTTATAATTGTTTGTTGGGACGGTGGAGAGATGTGTTGATTGTTCAGAGATAGATGTTGTTTACTTGTAGAATTATCATTAACGCTGATACAACATAGGACTGTTTATGTGTACAGTATGATGGAAGTTTGGTATTATATATGGTTTAATGTCAGATCTAGCATGAATTAAAAATAATTTTTGTTTGTATTATCATTGGGTTAGGTGTTGTTCTTAATCATATGAAGTTTTATTTCAGAGTTTCATACTTGAGCGAGCGTTCAAAAAATCATTCATTTTGAAAATAATCGAGTAAAAAATTTTGTCTCATTTTCAGAAAATACTCTAATCATTCCACATTTTTCTCCCAAACTTGTTTTAACTTACTTAAATCAATTGGGATCACAAAATCTCAATTGACTTGAAATTTGTGATCGGGGGAGAGAAAGTGATTTATGTAAAGAAATCTGATAAAAATGTGATGTTTTGGAAACAAATGTATGCTCTCCCATATGTGCCAAACTCTTTTATATATGAATGCACATATTTAGGGGGAGCAAAATGGCTTTCGGTGTACAAATGGATTTGGCATCTCATGTGAGCATGACTCAGATATAACAATCGAATTGACGAAACACAAATGTTAGTATTCGAAAGGATTTATCCAAGTAGAGTGTACCGTTTCGAAAAACTCCTTTTAGATATGTACTTTGACGGGTCTAACTTCCTTTTTAAGGAATGTTAACAACTTCAAGTTAGTTATTAGGGCTAGTTATCACCTAAAAGCTGATAATGGATCCCTTTAACTAAACAACGTAAACGTGTCCCTAGGGTATATGTCTATTAAGAGTGAATCAATTCAAAAGTGCAACTCACCCTGACATGTGCAAATTTCTATCTAAAACCTATGAGCACATGTTAAGGGGGAGCATTTGAAAATCATAAAACTCTCAAAGTGTTAGCAAAAATTGTGGTTCTTTATCATGAACACTTTGAGAGAATTTTCAATGATTTGGTCGATGGCAACATAAGATAGTCATGAAGTTATAAGGATGGTTAAGGTTAGGTATGAGTTCCCATGATCCACCAAAACCGGAAGGATCTTCCCAGGGACAATCCATAGATAGATTAGAAGTCCTTAGGAATGAATGAAAAAAGGAGTAAAGTGAGAAAGGGAAGGGTGCGGACTGAGATAGAGCTAGGACTGGAACAAACCCAACAAGGTTCTAGTGGTGAAGTCTCGGTAAGCACTGAAGGGGTTGAAGAATGAAAAAGAAATGAAATGAGAAAGGGTGAAAAGAAATAGCCCTCCATATATTCAACCTTAGGGCAGAAACCGGGTTCAATTCATAATCTACTGATTGTTACTAAGGTAACATCGGTATTGAAGACAAGACGTCATGGACCCAGTGACGCACTGCACTAAACCTTCTAACCACTCAAGTTCTCTCAAAAGAGCTTGTTTCATTCTCACGGGGAACCCTGCATAATCTATCGACCGCTCATTACGAGCCATGTTGATATTGAAACAGGATACACCGCTCCAATCTCCGACGACCAAATAATGCACTTATCGAGTCTAGAGCCACGAGATGCATCAAAAGATCTCATAGGAACACGTGCTAGTTCTACCTTGGTTGGTCAACATTAAGGACACCAATGGTAACTTTATGAGTCCTACGCAGATCTTAGCAATCTGCCAAGAACACTTATGAGGGAATATACTTATGTATTTCCCAGTGATTGAGTGGAAACTCCTGCCAGGGTCAACATCAAATAGCCCTGAAAGCAGGTCACTTCGGTAATCACTTGTGGATTACGCTTTGTGATCACGGCGGTTTCAACACGGTCTACAGTCGTGGAGTGATCTCCAGTGACTCACCTAATCGTTGGTGTACTACGGTATGTCAGTGAAAGCCCTCTCAGGGGTATCCGATTAGGAACGGCCTTGGCAAGGTTTAGAGAAAGTTTTCACACTATGCTGTTAACAATCTCTAAGTCCGAACCTGTAAGTGCCGGACGTATTATTGCTAACTGTCTTATGCAGTAATTCTTGGCGAATGTTGCTGATTGCTGAAAAGATGCAGATCCATCACCTCATGCTCACACCTCAACAACACAACTTATGATAACATGATCATTTGATGGGCCTCAACAATGCTTCCACAACTCTGATGCTGAAGATCATGTTTCTGAAAAGGTGTGAGCATGCCAATGCTAAGATATCGACATCACATGGAGACGATACTAATCAAAGACGGCTTAATAATGCTCTTTTTGGATGATGAACACGAAGTAATGTCAAGGATCATCCAACACTCCATACAAGCCGTCTTGAGTACACAAAGATGACTTGAAGCTACTCTTTTGGATGATAAACACGGAGTCATGTCAATGGTCATCCGACGCTTGAAAAAGTCATCTCAAATCTACTGCTAAAGCACAAAGCTTGCAACAATGAAGAATCAGAGACTACGAGCTACCAAGACATCTTCAAAGATCGGAATGCTAGGATTCAAGTCTTAACTTCCGGGGTGACCTCCCTTAGGGGGAGATTGTTAGGAATACGTTTTTTTATATAGAAGAATCGGTCACCCCGAGTATTGTTTAGCATTATGTAGCTCGTAGTATTTATCTTATTAGTTAGTAATTAGTATAGTTTAAGTAACACCGTGGAGGACGGACGGGTCTTTACCCACTGTACACCCGATCCACAGCTCGAAGGAGAGCGTTTATTGTAACTATAAATACCCTTTCCCACCCAAGGGAAAGGGTTGGAGCTTCTAATCATATGACTATTTTTCTCTTCACTTTCTCTCTCTAGAACTCCCAACTCTCTCCCTTTCTCTCTCTCTAAACTTCTTCTTCTTCTTCTTCTTCTTCCTTTATTCTTATTTCTTTCTTTAATTCGTACCATAAGCACAACTCCATACGTGTTATATGTTATTTAGTATCCTACACGTGTATTGTTGTGGTTTTATTTGGTGGAGTTTTTCGGGAAGCGTGAGTTCACTTGAGTCTTGTTGAGTCGACACCACACACACACACATGGATACCAAACATTAAAACGCATATGAGAAAGAGATTTTGGAAATGGAAAATGGAATATGTTCGGGATTTGGGAAATTTTGATTTGAGATTTGTTCTAAAGCGAGTTGATATTATTAGGTAGTGCCGAGTCAGTAGTCGCCATTGGAAGATAGTTGATACTCTCATTGCTTCTGTTGATTCTTTTGCTATTTGCTGGACCTGAGGTGAGTCATAGCCCCACTTTTACTCTTGAACTTTGTTTTCAATACTTGGGGTGAGAAACGTGCAAAATGTTTTATGTGGACTTTTATCGCCTTTTATTTAAAACTTGCTATGCTATAAAACTAGGATTTATAGGACTATAGTGTGCACCTATAGGACTTTGATATAGCGGAGGTTATCCGTGAGAATTGGTCGCCTATAGGCCCTATGGGACTTTGTTGCCTATAGGGTGCACCTATAGGGTTTTGATATGCAGAGGTTATCTGTGAGATTTGGTCGCCTATAGGCCCTGTGGGACTTTTTTGCCTATAGGGTGCCCCTATAGGGTTTTGATATGCGGAGGTTATCCACAAGGCCTAGTCTAGCTAGCAAGCGTTTTGCGTATATGTCCACTTGATTTAATTATGAATATAAACCTATGATCTCACCAGCGAAAGCTGACTTTTAGCACGTTTCCTCAGGTAATTAAGTTATGATTTTGGATGCTTGGATTGGAGGCTTGGCTTGGCAATGCGGTCTAAGGATCTATTTTTCTAAAACTCTGATATGTATTTGTGGACCTACGTTTATTACTTTTGGGCCTTACTTTGGATAAATTTGGGATGAATGTAAACTCAAAACCCCTTTTGGTTGTGTTTTACTTATGTTTACTTTATCTCGTTCTTTTATGACTTGTGTTGAATACCAATCCCCGTAGCACCCCGAAAGCTTGAATAGTCTTCCGCTGTATCAGATTTTGGGGGTGTTACATTTCTTGTATCAGTATGCTGCCGATTTATCAAAGGCATAGGAATAGCATCTTTTTAACTAACAATACCAAATTTGTATGCACAATAATCTAATCTTTCGAGACAAAGATATTATCTAATCTTTCTAATGTCATTTCTCTGCTGACATAAATTCAACTTCTTTTTTGCTACACAGCCACCATGATCAGAGAGTATAGCACAAATATGACATCTTTTTACAAAATTGTCGAATATATCAAATCATTGTGCTCAAAGATCATTGCCTTTCTTCACAAATATCTTTCTACACAAAGATCAAAGATCATTGCCTTTCTTCACAAATATCAGCTTGTTGACCATTTCTTATATCAGCTTGTTGACCATACAACCAAGGTAGAAGATTAGTCCTAAACTTATAAAGCTACATGCCTACCGGAAGAATTTCAAGGATGGCTACTAAGGCCTAACAATTTTGCACAAATAGCCTGTGATATGTTTATAAGAACAAAGTCCGTAATTTAAGCACAATTCAATATTTTTTAATACCTCGTTCATATTTACGTCGGATAGTGTTTTATATCAAACGGGGAAAAAGGTGTTTCGGAATGCTTATTTATCTAACAGCGTATACGCTTATACCTTTTAATATGAATGCACTATCACCTTCTAACAACTTATTCACTAATACCTTTTAAAATGACCACACTTAACCAAGTAGTCTTCAATTTTCCAAAAACACAATAAGCAGTTTCAAAACTACTTTTCGGAATGCTTGTTTTAGCAGCTTATGCACTTATCCAATGTGAAATTACAATGTCGGATATACTACTTGGATTGACTTATCAACTTACTTCATTCACATCTAAAAATTTCCTCAAAAAGTTGGTGTAAAACAGTTTATTTGGCTATTTACAAAAACTCAAAAGTGCTTATTATTCAATCCAATTTATCTTTTTGGAAGGCTATATATAATTTATTAGTGACACAAAGAATTGCTTCTCATTTACAGACTCTTGTCAAACAACTATTTCATTGATGGAAGGTTCAGGCGAGAATTACTTCTCACTTACTTAAAAGTCATCAAAAGTCCTTTTATAGCATACAACCTCACAACCTTTTCATTCAAAGATTTAGATCATTCAAATTTCTGTAGTATATTATCTTTGCAATTTAATATGGATCCATAAATAGTTTTTCACAAATTTTAAGAGATAAAAAGTGTCTCCAAATCATGGATCTTGCTATATGCCAGAAATCAAAATTTTAACACATAAATGACAATAAAAATGTAGCGATCAAACGCATCAGACAAAAAAGTTCTAAAAATGGTTCTTACCTCATGTTAAGCAACCATTTTTTTTTCATTGGGTATCTTGATGAATTCTTGAACCAGCATCTCGATAATGCAGTCTACTATGATCCACAATAAACACTCAAATTCCTTTAGAAAACTTGCTCTGTAACCTGCGAAAGGAACATTAAGAGCCATCAAAAGTTACGCATGGTTAAGACATAAAATTTTAAAAGAAATCAAACAGATAGTGTAATTAATTACGGCCCTAGCTGGAATATGTTGTTCAAATTAACCGTTGTTCAAGCATCTCCTCATTTCTGAACACACAAATGCTCCTTTTTTGGCATTTCCGCTTCTGAAACAAAATAAGATACCAATATAAGTTTTTGAATCAAACATTAAAAATAGGTAACCAAATATATACCTGAAGTAGTTACTGAAACTCTTGGTTGGCTTTGCAACCTGCATATCATATTTGGGAAACACACCGGGTTACATCAACAGATTTATTTTGCTTCTTAAGTTCCTTGCTTCGGTATGCAAGATAACAAAGAGTTCAAAAAAATGAGAAATCAAGATGAAACAGCCGCAAAATCAATACAAATCAGGCACAAACTTTCCCACTTGGCAATCATGACCCCATTACGATCCACAACTTTATAAGACACTGATTTGATAAAAAGCTCTTACAGAAGATCAAAAGGAAAAAAATGCTATTACAATGGAAAAAAGATCATACCGGTTTCATCATCCCACTCATAAGATCATCTAAAGAACCATAAGTGTTGCTTGCAACATAACCACTTCGTAACTTATCCTTGTCTAGCAAATAGCCTTCACCTTGTCCCATTTGTTCCAATAGAACTATTCTCTAAATTATTAATCTAATAATTATGTTTTATTTCGCTATTTGGAGAGTATAATATTTAACCAAATATCCAAACAGAGGTGTCAATTTCAATCTTTTTAATTAAAAGTGTGCTCCTCGGATGAGCAATCAAATAAAATAGCATAGAACAAAACGGGTCAAACGGCGAGGGGGTGGCCCAAAGCGTACTATCCATGCATAAATGTTCCTAATCGTATTCTTTAATTCAAATGTCATATTACTGTTGGAGTACTATAACATTTTTAATCATATTTGACACACTCCTATTGGTATTTCATTTCCAAATTTGCTTGCGTGAAGGTGAGCATCATCATTGTCTGAACCAACTATAAAGGTCTATAAAGGTCTAAATGGAATGCATTTAAAGTTTTGTAACCATGAAAGGACATGTATGGACCTTATGTTGCTGATAAACACAAAGGAAAAGACTAACCTATTGGGAGATTAATCATCACATGGATTAGAGGTTTAATTTGTAGCTTCAAAGTCCACAACTTCCTCAAGCACCGGAATGCACTCGAGCATCGTAATTCAATAAATTTTCTTCACTACCAACACATCAAGCTTCTCAAATGCATTACAAATGTCTTTCACTGCTGCATTTGTGTTTTCTGGTGAACATTAGTTTTACAGTAAATTAGTCATGGTACATACCCATTTTCAAGATCAAGATAACCTTAACACTAACATGGACATAGACCTCAAACATCAAAGCTTTATACTATAAAAATTTAATTAGAGATAATAATAGAAACAGAAGAAAATAGAGTGTAAAAATGAATACCTGATTCCACATTGGTATCTTCTGATTCAACATTTACGTCATCATCCATAAATGAATCAATCTAACAGCTTTTCCGATATCCTTCTTTACCATCTTCTGTGCCAATTTTGTAAATACTTCAGGGGCTAATGAATTCCCAAACCTGATGTTAAATCATAGTCTAGAAATATCCTTTTCTAGTACCATGAAAATTTAAGTATTTAAGAAGCAAATATGACCATGCGTGCTTATCACATTCTTGTTTTGCGGCGTGGACTTTATATGAAGAGAACCTGATAACGATCCTAAAAGTGCATTCATTCATTCATGTAGAGGATAAATAATGTGACACGGCAAATCACTAATTATCCATAACTATACATCCTAAGCAAACGGCTTTTGTTTTCATCCGAAACCACACTTTTCTTACTTGTCACGTTTCTCACATTAATATTACTTGCATTAATCTCACAAGGTATATGATTGATAATATTTTACACATATAACCGATATACAGTTAATATTTACTCTAAATAAATAACATAATATTGCAACTAATAAGCAATTTGAGTTTCTAAACATTTCATAAAACATGTGGTGTGCATAATTATTACGTTTTCCAAAAATTATTCAATAGTGCCAAAATAAGAGTTTTTACCTTGGTTTAATGAAAACTGATAATCTAACTTTGCTAGTTTTGTGATCACCATCTTCTTTCCATTAACTAATTCATTATCAGATTCATGTACCTAAAAAAAATAAAAATAAAAATCAACCATGTTAATCTTAAGAAGAAGGGAAAACTAATAATAAATATAAAAATTACTTCAAATCCGATTGTATCGTAGACTTAAAACTTAAATTAGTTACATCCCTCGCTTTTGTGCCATTGAAATCGATTCTGGAACTGTTTTAGAAGATTGGAATTGCAAATGATTATTAGATTGGAATTTAAATCGATAATGCAACAATTTGAAAATCAAAAAATCAATCCCAAAAATAATCAAGATAATCATGGAATGAATTAATTGTGTGTTTAAGGTGTGAGAGGAAAGAGCCTATTTTTTAGTTCCTTCAACCATCCGGTTGAATTTTTCATCCGAAATTCTTTTCAAATTTTTTTCCAAAACTGATGCGTGGTTTTGTAACCTTACAACAGGTTTTACCTCTCGAGGGATCTCAAGAGGCTTACAACCCCACCAGGCAGTGTACCTGACCGATGTAGTATAGGATAGTGGTAAGTACGGGGGATTGATCGTTCTCTCACAGGGAATAGTGTTCGTTAGGATAGAAAAACTACTCTAATAGGTCTAAGGGTGGAAGGAAGATTCTTTTTGTATTTTTATATTTTATGGAAAGCAAGTAAAATCTCGGTTTTGGAAGAAGGGCGGAATTAGTTGCTAGTCAACTAACCCAAGTTTACTACTTATGCAAATTAAAATAAAATAAATATCTAAACTATTGTGGTTGTGAAAACAATATGGAGAAAGTTGTGTTTACTTAGATTTCATTACTCCCTAACTATCTTTTACCGGTTAATTGATATGTATGTTACTTGTGTGGATGAAGGGTGTATTCCTAATAACTCATGGAGTGGCATACATATCTCTCCAATTCTATGAGCTCTTATCTCGCCCTATGCCATGCACGGCACAACCATAGGGGTTGTAAACAGTGGCTCATGCGTTAAATACTACCTTAATAGCCTAGTATGCCTTGGCTACATGTTTCCCAAGACGTTCAAGCACGTTACCATAAAGGAGGTTGGCCAGTTTTCTTGAGCCTAACATTGATGGAACAATCATCCCAACAAACAACAACACACACCAATTAACCAATAATTAATAGTTAGGTTTCATTAGATCTAAGCAAACACTAGAGAATTTAGCTACACATGTTAATTAAAAGACAAGCAAAAGAGATAATCAACCAACACATAGACATATTGATTGAATTAAAGTGAAGACTTATCTTTAATTAAGCATGAGGGTTCCAAGGGTTGGAAACCCTAAAAAGTACAGAAAATTCGTCTTTAGGGTTTGCCCTAAAAGTTCTCCACAAAGTTCCACACTAATGAATGAAAATTAGAAAACTATATATAGATTTTACACTCTGACGGCGTCAGGTTATAAGGGCTGACGCCGTCAGCTCGCCGCCATTAGGTTTCTCGGATGGCCTAGATCCACTTCTGACGCCGTCACCTTATAAATCCTTCTGGGCCGTCACTCTTTAACTTTACTCCTGACGGCCTACTTTTCCTAACACCTGACGGCGTCAGGTGTTAAATCCAAAATTTCCTCTGGCCCGTCATTTGAAAATTGGTTTCCACTCTTTTGTCAAGGCTTTCTGACGGCGTCACCTTGTGACTTCTGACGCCGTCAGGTTGTAAATCTTCATCTTTTGAGACTTTGTCGTTTTCTTCACTTTTATGCTCCAAAAACGTCCGAATATGCATGTTTTCCAGAATTCCTCTCAAAAGTACCTAAAATGACAAAAGGAACGATTTAGGGCAATATTTGATCACATTTATACGAATTAGGGCTTAAATGACCCCCTAAAAGCGTAACACTTTTCGTCTCATCAAATACCCTTACACTTGAGATTTGCTTGTCCTCAAGCAAATGAGCTTTTATTCCAATCAAAATATGAGTTAGGGGTCATTTAACACGAATATAAAAGTAATTACAACAAATAGTTATTAGACCCTAATCATAACAAGCACGGAAATCATACACTAGCACCTCACAAATAGTGTTTGGATTCTCACATCTCTCAAATGTCATAAAGTTTATATCTCATAAATGGAAACGGAAAATAACACTCACTACCTGTCATAGCAAATAGATTACCATAGGCTTGGGAAAGGATCAATTACTCCTCCACTAGGCGTAAGCACCTAAGATAAACTATCAAAGAGGGCTTTATAAAGGGTTGTAACGTAAGGTGTAGGGATATGATAACACGGTTTGGTTGGAATAAAGGGTATTTTAGTGGTGGCGAGTTAATTATCATGATCAAATACATGCACTCTACATCGTTGCTTAAGTCAAGACTCGACTCAATCTTAGTCTAAAAATGAAATAACAAAAACTAAAAAGGAACATAAAAGGAAACGGGATGGTAGTCCGTATGTTTTTCTTCTTTCTTTTTCATATTTTTTTGTATTTTTCTTGATTTTTCGATTTTTTTGTTTTTTTTTGTTTTTTTGTTTTGTTTTTTTTTTCATACACTCTTGCCCTACCATCCAAAATAATACATCATAGGGGATTTGCATTCCCCTTACACTTGAATCTTTACATAACTTTACAATCACTATTCTAATGACTCGAATTAAGATAATCGAAAGACTTGGAGTACTTTTAAAATATTTAGCACGTATGGGGGTAATAATGTTGCTCTTCCCCATTACTTCATTACACTAGTACTTTTACCCATGAGTCCCAATCGTCCCAAAACAATATGTACAAGGTTATGACTTAACTTAGCAACTATGTAATTGACCGGATAATTAACTAAGGGTTTAACAAATGTTTTCACAATAATGCACCAAAGGTGGGTGCATACAAGGTAGGCTAAGGCGATTTGGGTGTACATTTAATGGGGTGTAACAAATTCTCACTTTGAGTAAGATGCTCAAAGGTCGAAACGAAAGGATAGGCTCGGAAGGGTGTACTAGGGGTATCGTGTACCAAAAATGGATACAACGCTAAGGGTGTGGGAGAATTACTTGACCAATGAAGTCAATGTAATTATAACAAATATACGGGTGTAAAACAATGGGTTTATCCTAATGCCTCTTATCATGTAGTAAATCTTAACTACACGAATGTAGTCTCACTTGTGGATTTGAGATGGTCCTAACGCAAGTTCTAGAATCTAAATACTACCGGTACTCACATCATACCACCAAAGATGGATGCTTTTCCTACCAATTCTAGGGGCGAACCTCACATATTTGGGGTGGAAAATTTTTTAGTGGTACGGTTTTGTGCTAGTCATACAATTTCCTATCCATGAGACGCTCATTAAGATCAAGGTTTCACTTCTAAATGTTGTAAAAAATTTTAAATTGGCGCTAAAATTGCCCTAACAAATATTTCTCTTGGTTTTATTACAAATTTACTATCAAACAAGGCAAAACATCAAGCATAGGTATATTCTCAACGGTGCTTTCATTTACCCCCTTACACTTAAACCGAACATTGTCCCCAATGTTCAGATAGAAGACGTAAAAGTAAATAAGATGAAAAAATGAAATCAAATACTCCCCTGAATCGTTTGTTGTGGATAGTGAGGTAACATGGTTAGATCTTCTTCCAAGATAGACGAACGTTCAAAGCTTCCCTTCCAAAATAATAAACGTCTTCTTATCCAAAATAACCTGTTAACCTGAAAAAGATAAAGGCCAACCTCGCGTAAAATCGGCGGTAAAATCTACGATATAATGCTTGTGGAATGAATATTTTGCAGAATTCCTGGAGATTATAAGTTAAATAATTAACAAAACTTTTTAAGTTTCCGGAAAAATACAAAACTTTCAAAATTTGCAGAAAATTATAACATGACGCCGTCAGGTGTTTTAGTTATTCGACCCTAATCATAATAAGCACGGGAATCATACACTAGCACCTCACAAATAGTGTTTGGATTCTCACATCTCTCAAATGTCATAAAGTTAATATCTCATAAATGGAAACGGAAAATAATACTCACTACCTGTCATAGCAAATAGATTACCATAGGCTTGGGAGAGGATCAATTACTCCTCCACTAGGCGTAAGCACCTAAGATAAACTATCAAAGAGGTCTTTATAAAGGGTTGTAACGTAAGGTGTAGGGATATGATAAACACGGTTTGGTTGGAATAAAGGGTATTTAGTGGTGGCAAGCTAATTATCATGATCAAATACATGCACTCTACATCGTTGCTTAAGTCAAGACTCGACTCAATCTTAAACTAAAAATGAAATAACAAAAACTAAAAAGGAACATAAAAGGAAACGGGATGTTAGTCCGTATGTTTTTCTTCTTTCTTTTTCATATTTTTTTGTATTTTTCTTGATTTTTCGATTTTTTTTTTTCATACACTCTTACCCTACCATCCAAAATAATACATCATAGGGGAGTTGCATTCCCCTTACACTTGAATCTTTACATAACTTTACAATCACTATTCTAATGACTCGAATTAAGATAATCGAAAGACTTGGAGTACTTTTAAAATATTTAGCACGTATGGGGGTAATAATGTTGCTCTTCCCCATTACTTCATTACACTAGTACTTTTACCCATGAGTCCCAATCGTCCCAAAACAATATGTACAAGGTTATGACTTAACTTAGCAACTATGTAATTGACC
>LBNU01037904.1:55117-67796 GCA_014162995.1 Artemisia annua | reverse complement strand
TAAAGTTCTCCACTCCAAAATTCTTTTTAAAATAAGAAAAAACGTTCTATATATATAGAAAACGCGGGCTGACGGCGTCAGCCCAATAGGTGACGTCGTCAGCTCGGCGATTAGGGTTTCCTGACGGCCTTGATTGACGTGGTCATAATTGCTGGTTCCAGATCTGACGTCCTTGGTTGACGGCGTCACAATTTACACTACGAACTCTCTGGATCGTCACGAGTCTTTTTTTCCACTTATGGACTTCACTTGTTCCTGACGGCGTCACTTAGTAGAGTGTGACGGCGTCACCTTCAGTAATCTTCAAGGTCTTTTGAGTTTTTGTTGTTTTCCGCACTTTTGCACTCCGAAAACGCCCGAAAATGCTTCTTTTGTGATTTTCCCTTCAAAAGTACCTAAAATGAGAAAAGAAACGACTTTGGGTGAAATCCAAACCAAAAACATACGAATTAGGACTCAAACCGACCCCTAAAAACATAACATTTTTCGTCTCATCAAATACCATTACACTTGAGATTTGCTTGTCCTCAAGCAAATGCGCTTTTATTCCCAATTGAAAAACAAGTTAGAGGTCATTTAATGCGAACTTAAAAGTAATTACAAGATTTAGTCGTTCNTTAAATATTGGAAAAATTCAGTGAGTTTTGATAAATTTTGGACCCAAGATATAGAAAATACATCCTTAGATGAAACTATGGCCTTTTGAACCGCTAAAAACGGACTTATAACGAAGAAATTATGCCAAAAACAAAATGCTACAAGACTTATACATTTTCCGGAAATTTGTTTGCTGATGTACGAATTTACTTGGTCAAAAACGAGCCTTATACCTTTTCAAAACTTGCCAAACTATTGAAAATATGCTAGTATACCTTTTTACCTTTCCGGGGATATAAAGAACTTGAAAATCGGCCTTATAACGAATTAGTTATGATTTTTCGAAAGTTATTATTTTCACTTATAGACCACCAGCACTTTACTCAGAAATTTTCTAAGTATACCTAGAAACACCCATGTTGAGAGCTATTTTCCCGTCAATTGACTCAGTTCTGGAGTTTTGGACTCCAAGGAACAAAAGTTAGAGCACCTGGCCTAGTTTTCAAATCAAAAAGCCGTTTGTCATTTGGACTTAAAATGAGTAATCTACAGCTATCCAAACATTCATAAAAACTGCCCAGAAATGGCAGTTTTAGCCTAAAACACCATACTTCTCGACCATTTCGCATAAAATCTAGACACTTTGAGCAAAACTTCACTCCTGAACATTTTGAGGCTTGGTGCTAAGCTTTCCAAAAATACCAATTTTACTTCCTAACTCTCAAAATTCACTGATTTACAACTAGTTTTCCGAAGTCATTTTTAACCGTATTTCAAAAATTACTGTGTGTTATATTTTACGTCTAAAACCTATATTTCACTATATAAATATTGTATAACATTATTAGACTATATGAACATGTAATATTCACTATGACCTTATACGAAGATATAAATTATATTTTCGACAACAATACATATTTTGAATACAAAACGAGTGGTATAGATTATAAGTGCAAGTGCATACATGAACCCATTTCATAATCTAAATTAGATTACATGCATTCATTTTAGGTTGCGGCTAGGAGTTGCACCTCATTTTCTTCAAGTTCATACATTACCGATTGTACCATTCCTTGAGGTGAGTTTTCATAGCCCCGTCTACATTTTTATTGTTTTCAAATCCCACGGGGGAGAATACATTGCACCATTTTTCATACGAGCCTAAGTATCACATCCATATACATTACTTAAGTTACTACATTGCCATGTTTTAAGTCCCCTATCATGAACCGTTAATTGTATTTAAGCGAGAGTGAGTGGATAGATCTATTGAGGGTGACGCCTCCATCCGTGTTGGGGTTACCAACAGTCAAACGGATGCATTTCATTGGATCATTGTTAGAGTGTCGGGCAAAACACTCTGAAGGGGCATTACCTACAGTCTAGCTTCGGGGTCATGAGCTTAAGAGATAATGTACAATTTATCAATTATGTGACAGTTCGTCATTCCATTTTGTGACAGTTCGTCATTCCCTTATACTTATGGTTATCGTACAATATTCATTTTCATAAACCTATGATTTCTCACCAACATTATTGTTGACCGTTTTAGCAATGTATTTTCAGGTTACTAAGATAACAACATGTGACTTGCATATGGACCATCATGGAGTCGAGGAGTCGACGCGTCTTACCTTTCATTTTATGCACTTATGTAACGTTTGATCAAGTTGAACTAGTTTTCATGAACTTGTAACACCATTATAGGACCTATTTTGTAAACTCTGATGTTTTAATGATCAAACGATGTATTTTCAAAACGACACTTTAGGTCGTTCAATATAACCTTGTATGAGATGCCATGTTCGTTACACCCAGGTATTCCATTCCGCTGCCATATAACAGGTAAATTCAGGGTGTGACAGATTGGCATCAGAGCTAAGGTTATAGCGAACTAGGTTGTATCTTGGACCCTAGACTATAACCACATCATCATAGCATCTCATCATTTCATCATGAGTGCATATTCACTTTACATGGTTTTATACCACAATACAGTACATTACATGGGTGCGTAACCACCTACATTTCATGGGTATAGGGATACCTACATTGCTCGGGTACGGCATGATACCTACATTACATGGGTGCGTAACCACCTACATTTCATGGGTATAGAAATACACTACATTACTTGGGTACTTTGTTGCCTACATCACTTAGGTATGGATCACCTACATTCATGGCAAGGTGTGGATCACCAACATTCATGGCATCACTTGGGTGTGCGATCACCTACACTACATTACACGGGTCACTTTCATTCATTTTACATGTGTTGTGCAATGGAGTGTGAAAACACAGGTTACAAGTCTTGTATGGGCGGGACTTGCAACTGAGTGGTTTGACATCGCCTTTGCTGTCTAAACATTTTCAAGGAGTCTTGGACATATTACGAGTATAGCTGAGCTAAGTATTGCAAAATTCATTAAACCTCGGTAGGATATAGACTGATCACCTATATTCGACCAGGGATAGTGGGACATGGACTGATCACCTATGTCTGACTCAAAGGTGAATTTTGAAATACTTTAAGCAGTTATGTTAGGATTATGTTCGGGTCGAGTCTTACAAAATTTCTGAAACGCCAAAATTCATATGAATACATAAGCACTACATTTCATGAACATACACATATATACACAGTACACTTACATCATGGTACCCTCATTCATCACAGTCTCACTAAGTCACAATTACCATTGGGCCGTGTTCTCATTCACCTACCTTATCAATAATTCTTCAGACTTAGACTTGTAGGATGTTTTTCTGTCTATCAATGAACCTATGCCAACTATACCTCGATATTATTGGAGTATTCACTGTCATCGGGCGATGATTTCCACTGTAACTTCACATGAGACCAATTCAGAGGAGACAATCAGTTATGACACTGAGACATTCAAGTCTCAACAGGCTACCTTACATTCTCACTATCACTATCATTTACCATTCTCTAGTCTCACTACTCACTAAATTCATAAGTGGATATTACCAATGACTTTCCTAGAAAGACTTTACATGCCATTTTTGAGAAGAATTCTTTGACACATTAAGATCATTCGAAACTCAACAGGAATCATGAGATATCACAATTATCACTGACCTAGTTGTTAAGATTCTATCATTTCGAAAGTACTAGCCTACCCGAATTACAAGAATCGTTTCGATATGAATGCTCACTAAGCGACACTATAAAGATGAATCCAGCCTTCTAAACCGGACTATAGAACCTTCAAGTGAACATGATCTCACCAATAGGCATTATCCAAATTAGATGTTAGACATCAACACATACATGTAGACATACCCACCCGACTATTTCATCATTTTTAATGCCTACACTTTTCAATGAATTCCCTCCAAACTACAATTATACAAATCATACATCTTGTAAGAAATATTTTTCTAAGACACTTATCGCTTTGACAAGCAATTCTTTTTGGTCAATCTTTTATAAAACTTGTGACAGCTTACAACAATAGTTATCACATGAACATAAGGATCACACCATTTCAGAGCACTTTATGGTCGAAGTGCTAATCACTTATTGACAGACCGAAGTCGGAAAAAGCCCAATTCACTAGTCTAACACATATTCATGAAACAAGTAAGAAGTGATTATTTGATGAATTACTCATCTGTCAATAGAAGAAATCTAATTCGATGACAAACTTGAACCTTGTGGAAGAACCAGTAGAAATCATGAACTGTAAGGTCATACAATGAAACAGAGTCAAATTCTATCATGATATTTAATTATCCACATCATTTCACCAATACCACTCCCGAGACCAACATGAACCGCATCCAGGGACTGGATTCCTGTTAGGAGGGGAGAATGTCACAATTCTCCATTTCAGGCCAATTTTCCTTATTCCCGACATTTCCTATTCATTGAATTTCAATTCAACATTTCACGTAAACAGGGTTTACGGGTATCCATTTGACGAGACCGGGTAGGTTAAGTCACATTGTCAACCATCGTACATTTTCTAGACTAGGGTTAGTCTACATTGCATCACGACATCATTTGCATTCTATTCCACTCGTAGATATATATTTTCAAGTTACCATTATTTATTTATTTGTATATAAATAATAAGACAAGTTATTAGTTTTTAACCTAATGTACCAAACAAATTCCACTAGAGCACTAATATATTTTTATATTAGTTATTTTTCCACTAAGGTTATAAAACTATATATTATTTATTTTTGGTGGTTAACCAAATAATAAACCTTTACTTGAACTATATACAACAAGAATTGTACCAACAAAGCAATACCTATCAAAATACCCAATGTTTATGAAAATTATATTTTTATAATTTTTACAACTTTATTATATCCCGTATTGTCCCGTTATATTTTCTTTTTAATTAACCCGGTACCCGATAACGTTAAAAATACCAAACTATGCACTAAACGGTACCCCGTAAAACAAATAATGTACAAAAATCTACACAATATCCCCACCTCTTTGAGGTGGCTGGTTTTGGGGTGTCATAAGACACATGTTGTGTCCAAAATTAACATACAAAAAATACATATCACCTAATCTTCACATACATGCAATCTTATATCAAATTTAGAGAGAAGAAAAACATTTTCTCTCCTCTCTTCTCTTTGTGAATCAGCCAAGACCAAGAAAGACCAAGTATTTTTCAAGAACAACATTATTTACAAGTATTAGATCACATCCATTACAAGGTTTTGTAATATAAACCTATGGATTGTTAGGTTTTTCTACCCAAAAAGTTATAAGGTTTTCAAGTAAGTGAACCACTAATTTTTCTATAAATTCTACCATGAATTCCTTGCAAGGTTTATGTACTTTTGTCATTTTTGAACTTGCATATTGAAGTCTATACCACAAAAACCTAAATTTCTATCATTTTATGTGTAAAATGAATTCCTTATGAAACCTTGGTGAAATGATTGAAATGGTGATGTTAGGGAACCCATGACACCCTAAGAAGGTGTATGGTAGATTAAGGGATGAGTTGATGTTGTTAGTAGTGGTTTTGGACATGTACAAACTAAGTTATATCATTTTTGGAAACATATGTTAACCTTCTGTCCCTATTTTAAATATTGGGTAAACTCAGTGAGTTTTGGTTAATTTTGGACCCAAAAACTAGAAAATACATTCTTAGATGAAACTATGGCCTTTTGAACCGCTAAAAACGGACCTATAACGAAGAAATTATGCCAAAAACAAGTTGCTACTAGACTTGAACATTTTCCGGAAAATTCATTGCTGATGTACGAATTAACTTGGTCAAAAACGAGCCTTAGACCTTTCCAAAACTTGCCAAACTATTGAAAATATGTTAGTATATATTTTTACCTTTCCGGGGATATAAAGAACTTGAAAATCGGCCTTATAACGAATTAGTTATGATTTTTCGAAAGTTATTATTTTCACTAATAAACCACCAGCACTTACCCAGAAATTTTCTAAGTATACCTAGAAACACCCATGTTGAGAGCCATTTTCCCGTCAATTGACTCAGTTTTGGAGTTTTGGACCACAAGGAACAAAAGTTAGAGCACCTGGCCTAGTTTTCAAATCAAAAAGCCGTTCGTCATTTGGACTTAAGATGAGTAATCTACAGCCATCCAAATATTCATAAAAACTGCCCAGAAATGGCAGCTTTAGCCTAAAATACCATACTTCTCGACCATTTAGCATAAAATCTAGACACTTTGAGCAAAACTTCACTCCTGAACATTTTGAGGCTTGGTGCTAGGCTTTCCAGAAATACCAATTTTATTTCCTAACTCTCAATATTCACTGATTTACAACTAGTTTTCCGAAGCCATTTTTAACCGTATTTCAAAAATTGTCTAAGTGTTGTATCTTACGTCTAAAAGCTAAATTTCATTATATTTCCCTATATAACTACCGTATAACATTATTAAACCATATAAACATGTAATAATCACCATGACCTTATACGAAGATGTAATTTATATTTTCGCCAACAATATATATTTTGAATACAAAACGAGTGGTATAGATTATAGTGCAAGTGCATACATGAACCCATTTCATAATCTAAAGTAGATTACATGCATTCATTTTAGGTTGCGGCTAGGAGTTGCACCTCATTACTTCAGTTCATACATTCCATATTGTGCCATTCCTTGAGGTGAGTTTTCATAGCCCCGTTTACATTTTTATTGTTTTCAAATCCCACGGGGGAGAATACATTGCACCATTTTTCATACGAGCCTAAGTATCAAATCCATATACATTACTTAAGTTACTACATTGCCATGTTTTAAGTCCCCCACTATCATGAACCGTTAATTGTATTTAAGCGAGAGTGAGTGGATAGATCTATTGAGGGTGACGCCTCCATCCGTGTTGGGGTTACCAACAGTCAAACGGATGCATTTCATTTGATCATTGTTAGAGTGTCTGGCAAAACACTCTGGAGGGGCATTACCTACAGTCTAGCTTCGGGGTCATGAGCTTAAGAGATAATGTACAATTTTATCAATTATGTGACAGTTCGTCATTCACTTATACTTATGGTTATCGTACAACATTCATTTTCATAAACCTATGATTTCTCACCAACATTATTGTTGACCGTTTTAGCAATGTATTTTCAGGTTACTAAGATAACAACATGTGACTTGCATATGGACCATCATGGAGTCGAGGAGTCGACGCGTCTCACTGTTTACTTCAATGCACTTATGAACCGTTTGATCTTGTCGTTTTTATTTTCAATAAATGTGTAAAACCACTTGGGACCTATGTTGTAAACTTTTATGTTTTTAATAAAATGATCAAACGTTGTATTTACAAAACGACACTTTAGGTCGTTCAATGTAACCTTGTATGAGATGCCATGATCGTTACACCCGGGAATTCAATTCCGCTGCCATTTAACAGGTAAATTCAGGGTGTGACAGATTGGTACCAGAGCAAAGGTTATAGCGAACTAGGTTGTCCTTTACACCCTAGACTATAACTACATCACGATAGCATCTCATCATTTCATCATAAGTGCATATTCATTAGTTATATGATTTCATTACATGGGTTATTCATTTCATTTCATATTGACCTGGTTCACAAGTGACGTGTCTTCACCCAACCACCCTGTGATCATCCTAGCAGACTCGGATATCGAGGATGTTTCTTTTTCATCCGCTGATACACCTACATCATCACTCTCATCTTCAATTCCTATACTTTGACATTCATATATCGCTCACATTTGTTAAGTAGTAACTTCCACCCGTTTGAGATATTAACACCACCGGGACCCGACTTAGGAGAGACTACTAGATATGACACTGAGACCTTTGAGATTCGGGAGACTGCCCTTGCCTTTTCAGTACCACCATTGTCATTTCCTTTTTCCATTCCCACCTGCCATGTATTAGATAACACCTTACGGATAACATCAAGGATGATAGCAATGCTTAAACAGAAGGAGTTCCTGTTTTATTATATAAACCGTAGTTCAAGCCCTCTAGGATTGTATCTTTCTTTTGTATTTTCCGTTAGTAAGTTGACATAATCTGGTTGTAATAAGTACTTTTCCATCCAATTAATATCTATCTTTTGTTATCTCCGCGATAATCATAACCTTCGTTTATTCCATTTTCTATTCCAATTGTTCAATTTTCAATTGTTTCGCAACATTATAGGTACCATTGTCTTAACAGGGGTTAGGCCGATTTAATTCTTGACGGATTAGTAGACTATTACCATTCTTTAAGATTCTCCCACGTATCCAATGAACCATTTAACAAATTTTATTCCAAGCTATTTTGTCACCACCCAATAAATTGATTTTTCTATTATTGTTATCAAGCGATTACTACCATTACACGAAACAATTTTCATACTACCCTGAAAAGAATTACCTGGCATACCATTTTTCAAAACAACAAGTTGAACACCATCTAAAACTTTTGAGGAAAGTAACGCTATTTGACTAAATCAAGCATCGCATCATTTGTCCTCAAGTATACATAGCCTGATCACCTATGTATAATTCAGGAAGGATTATGCCATGAAGGAAATAGTCACATTTTCAAGAATTACTAATAACAACCTTCATTCAAAAAAAAACTTTGTAAACAAATAAAAATTTTCATGAACATCCCTTTCGACAAATCCTCCTTGGATACGTACGCCGCTTGTCACTCATTCAGCCCTTAAGTTGGATTTTTCCATTGATTTCTCTAGGAGAGACTTTCCATCTACGAGCAATATTCCATGACATAAGAAAACGATGAAAGGATAGACGAACCTCCTCAAACTTCTAGCAATTCCTTTAAGATATTCTCTTTCCAATCGGATACACATTCTCTACCTTCCTCAGATCGGCAAACCATTGAAGAGAACTATCTGTGCACTATGTGATGTACATCATTCAGATTGGGTATCCTTGAATAGCAAACCATCTAGATTCGAGCGGGAAAAACGAACTATGTTGAAAACCTTGCCTTGGAGAGGCATGATGCAATTTTGGTAACACGAGAGATTTAACCTTAAGTATATTGGACCATTTAAGATTCTATTTAAGATCGACCAGCTGACATACAGACTTGAGTTTCCACCAGAATTCAACAACATATAGATAACCCATCTCATATTTCAAACCTCGAGAAGTGCCTTCCATATGAATCACTCGTAGCGTATTTCATTCCATTCCATTAGAAGAAATTCAACTCAATGATTAGCCTAACTTTGTGGAAGAACCAACAAATCATGGGCCGCAAGGTCAAACAGTTGAAACAAAGTCGAATTCCTATCGTGAATGTTCGCTAGAATTCACGAAGAAGTCCCGAGTTTACTTGGGAACGGGAAGACCAAATGCGACTCAATTACTCACATCTTTTCACCAAGTCTACTTCAGAAACCAACATCAGCTGAACTTCGGGACGAAGTTCCTTTTTGGGTGGGCAACTGTCACAATTCATAATTTCAGGTCCTTTTTTTTACAAGTCTAAACAATTTACTATTCACAGATTTCAATTCTTCAATTTTACCATTCATCATTTACAATTCATTATTTCACGTAAACTAGGTTTACGAATATTCATTTGACGAAACCGGGTAGGTTAAGTCACAGTTTTCATGAGATTTCAACCATAGTGCATTTCATAGACTAAGGCTAGTCTACATTTCATCATAACATCATTTGCATTCTATTCCACTCGTAGGATTTATAATTTCAAGTTACGTATATTTATTTTCTTTAAATAAATATAAACATATGATTATAGTTTTTAATCAATGTACCAAACCTATTCCACTAAGAGCACTAATATTTTTATATATTAGTCACAATTCTATTAAGTTTATTAAACTATATATATTTTATATTTTGGAGGTTACCAAATATTAAACATTTACTTGTACATTTATACAACAAGAATTGTACCAACAAAGTAATACCTAATGTTTACAAAAATTATATTTTTATAATTTTTACAATTTTGTTATATCCCGTATTGTCCCGTTATATTTTATTTTTAATTAACCCGGTACCCGATAACGCTAAAACACCAAAACTATGCACTAAACGGTACCCCGTAAAAACAATATTGCACAAAATTTACCACTCAACCAACTCACCCCTTAGGTGGCCGGCCAAGAGGTGCCAAGGACACTTGTTGTCCTACTAAACACTCCTAACAACACCATATCACCTAAACTTATCTCATTCATGTATGTGTTCAAAAAAATTTATCAAAGAAAAATATTTTCCATCTCTCTTGTGTCTTCCTCTTGCTCGTTCCATATCAAAGACCCAAAGGAGATCAAATTTTTCAAGTACCAAATATTTTACAAGACTTAGAATACATCCATTACAAGGTTTTGCAATATAAACCTATGGATTGTTAGGTTTTTCTACATAAAAGTTATAAGGTTTTCAAGTAAGTTCATCACCAATTTTTACAAGTTCTACCACATTTTCCTTGCTAGGTTTATGTACAATTATTATTTTTGAACTTGCATGTTGAAGTCTATACCACAAAAACCTAAATTTCTATCATTTTATGTGTAAAATGAATTCCTTATGAAACCTTGGTGAAATGATTGAAATGGTGATGTTAGGGAACCCATGACACCTTAAGAAGGTGTATGGTAGATTAAGGGATGAGTTGATGTTGTTAGTAGTGGATTTGGACATGTACAAACTAGTTAAAATCATTTTTGGAACCATATGTTAACCTTCTGTCCCTATTTTAAATATTGGAAAAATTCAGTGAGCTTTGGTAAATTTTGGACCCAAGATATAGAAAATACATCCTTAGATGAAACTATGGCCTTTTGAACCGCTAAAAACGGACTTATAACGAAGAAATTATGCCAAAAACAAAATGCTACAAGACTTATACATTTTCCAGAAATTTGTTTGCTGATGTACGAATTTACTTGGTCAAAAACGAGCCTTAGACCTTTTCAAAACTTGCCAAACTATTGAAAATATGCTAGTATACCTTTTTACCTTTCCGGGGATATAAAGAACTTGAAAATCGGCCTTATAACGAATTAGTTATGATTTTTCGAAAGTTATTATTTTCACTTATAGACCACCAGCACTTTACTCAGAAATTTTCTAAGTATACCTAGAAACACCCATGTTGAGAGCTATTTTCCCGTCAATTGACTCAATTCTGGAGTTTTGGACTCAAAGGAACAAAAGTTAGAGCACCTGGCCTAGTTTTCAAATCAAAAAGCCGTTTGTCATTTGGACTTAAAATGAGTAATCTACAGCTATCCAAACATTCATAAAAACTGCCCAGAAATGGCAGTTTTAGCCTAAAACACCATACTTCTCGACCATTTAGCATAAAATCTAGACACTTTGAGCAAAACTTCACTCCTGAACATTTTGAGGCTTGGTGCTAAGCTTTCCATAAATACCAATTTTACTTCCTAACTCTCAATATTCACTGATTTACAACTAGTTTTCCGAAGTCATTTTTAACCGTATTTCAAAAATTACTAAGTGTTATATTTTACGTCTAAAACCTATATTTCACTATATAACTATTGTATAACATTATTAGACTATATGAACATGTAATATTCACTATGACCTTATACGAAGATATAAATTATATTTTCGACAACAATACATATTTTGAATACAAAACGAGTGGTATAGATTATAAGTGCAAGTGCATACATGAACCCATTTCATAATCTAAATTAGATTACATGCATTCATTTTAGGTTGCGGCTAGGAGTTGCACCTCATTTTCTTCAAGTTCATACATTACCGATTGTACCATTCCTTGAGGTGAGTTTTCATAGCCCCGTCTATATTTTTATTGTTTTCAAATCACAGGGGAGAATACATTGCACCATTTTTCATACGAGCCTAAGTATCACATCCATATACATTACTTAAGTTACTTCAAAAGCAACTCAATTATCCACATCATTTCACCAATACCACTCCCGAGACCAACATGAACCGAATCCAGGGACTGGATTCCTGTTAGGAGGGGAGAATGTCACAATTCGCAATTTCATGTCACTTTCCAAAGCCTTAACATTTTCCATTCACAGAATTTTAATTCATCATTTCACGTAAACAGGGTTTACGGATATTCATTTGACGAAACCGGGTAGGTTAAGTCACAATTTCATTCATCGTACATTCCATAGACTAGGGTTAGTCTACATTTCATCACGACATCATTTGCATTCTATTCCACTCGTAGGATTTATACAATTTCAAGTTAAGTATATTTATTTTCTTTAAATAAATATAAACATATGATTATAGTTTTTAATCTATGTACCTAATAAATTCCATTAAGAAATCTAATATTTTTTTTATATATTAGACACAATTCCATTAAGTTTATTAAAATATATTTATTTTATATTTTGGAGGTTACCAAAGATTAAACTTATACTTATACATTTATACAACAAGAATTGTACCAACAAAGCAATACCTATCAAAATACCTAATGTTTACAAAAATTATATTTTTATAATTTTTACAACTTTGTTATATCCCGTATTGTCCCGTTATATTTTATTTTTAATTAACCCGGTACCCGATAACGCTAAAAC
>LBNU01037904.1:16796-39658 GCA_014162995.1 Artemisia annua | reverse complement strand
GAATATTGCACACGGCTTGTGAGACTTGTCGGTAAAGTTGGTTAAGAAACAACTTGACAAGGTTTTTAGCAAGGTATAAGAAGAATGGCTAGTTCGATAACTAGGTTTGACATCGAAAAATTTGATGGGAAGAATGACTTCGGGTTATGGCAAATAAAGATGCGTGCTTTAATGGTACAGCCGGGATGTGATGCTGCATTAGAGACATTACCCGCGGACATGGAAGCAGGTGAAAAGGCTGCGTTGATGAAGAAGGCATACAGTACCTTGATTCTATGCTTGGGAGACCGGGTTTTATGGGAAGTTACCAAGAAAACATCTGCTGCAGGAATTTGGGCGAAGTTGACTAGTCTGTATATGACTAAGTCCTTAGCAAACAGACTGTATCTGAAGAAGAAGCTGTATACATACTATATGATTCCAGGTACGAAACTGGGTGATCATATAGATGAGTTTAATAAGTTGATACTTGATTTGGCGAATATTGATATCGAGATTGAGGATGAAGATCAGGCTCTTATGTTACTTACGTCGTTGCCATCGTCTTACGAAAACTTTGTGGAGACATTGTTGTATGGGAGGGAATCCTTGACAATGGAGGATGTTCTAGTGACTCTAAATTCAAGGGAGTTAAAGAAAAGAACCGAAGGCACAAAGGAAGAAACTGGTAAACTCAAGTGCTTCATATGTCATTCAGAAGATCATCTGAAGAGAGACTGTCCAAGGAAGAAGTCAAGTGGGTTCGTCAAGAAGGGTAAGCACGATCAGGATTCTGATTCTTCTGATGACGACAGTAACGCCTACTTTGGAGAAGCCTTAGTGGTAGTCGGGAATGATGAGATGACTGAATTGGTAATGGATTCAGGTGGGTCTTATCATATGACACCTAGGAGGGATTTCTTGTATGACTTCAAGGATGTTGATGGTGGTTCGGTTCAGTTAGGTGATAACAGGACATGCACTATCAAAGGGACAGGAAAAGTGAAGATACAGTTGCATGATGGTTCAAGCTTTATACTGGAAGATGTCAGGTATGTTCCAGGGTTAAGAAAAAGCTTGATTTCATTGGGTACTCTTGAAAAAGAGGGTTATACTGTGAAGATGCAGATGGATAGAGTCAAGGTGATCAAAGGTTGTCGGGTTATAATGACCGGAAAGAGAACTGTGTGTATACTCTTGAAGCAAAAGTGACGACTTTTGGTGTACAAAAGCATAGAGGTTCAAAACAAGTTGGATTTAAGCAACTTGGTCACTGGGGGTGTTACATATTACTTCTGGTGTGTTTGGAACAGAAATTGTAACGGAATAGATATAGACAAAGGACTCTCTCTCCAAAAAAATTCAGATGTACAAAAACTTATGCAATGTTTACAACACTTTAAAGCAAGGAATTTTCATAATTACAACAAGCAAAGCATTGTGTACAACAAAAACAAGCATAACTTGAAATTCAGACCAAATCCTTACAATTATACATTAAATAGCATTATAAACACCCATACACATAATATTACAATTATTTAAACACAATGTACAACCCTCCATTAAAGCCCATCCATATTTAATTTCCACCCATATAATTTCCACCCATATTACAATCTCAGTTTTTGTTCATAGCACCATATTAATTGTGTCCGGATCTATAGCACCTGCTTCCCTACATATTCCTAAAAAACCAGCAATATAAAATAATGCATATATAATCTTTTGTATATAAACTAGATATAATCTTTTGTATATATTACTTTGACTAAAAACCTAGGATAGATATATAATCTATTGACTAAAAGCCTGGGATATATAATATCTTTTATATAAACCAGATTGTGAAAAAATAATAATAACAATAAAAAAAAATAGTTACTATTCTCAAACATTTTAAACGAAAAAAGAATAAAAAAAAATACAAGAACAAGATCTCGGTTTTTGGTTTTCGAAATGCTCAAAGATCCTTAAAGGTCCAACAAAACCCCTTCATTGATCTTGGAAAAAACAAAATTCGAAACCACCTACCTGGTTTGCGAGTCACAAACAAGATTCAAATGAGTTGTTTTTCTTCCTTTTCGTGAGTCAAAGATAAAAAATACAAGGTTGCTTATTGTGTTTGTATTTCGATTTGATGACAAGAAACGAGAATCACGACGAGTTTGTATTTGTCGTTTGGATTAGAGAACGCAAGGATTTTGGTGGTGGGATTTTCAGTGTTAAAGTTTAGTAAAGTTGAGATTGTGACTCTTGTGAGTTTATGAGCTTGAAATAAGAAAAAGGAGATAAGGGGGTGGCTGAAGAATAAGAAAAATAGGGCACCATTAGTCTTATACCATTAGGGTTAATAGCAATAGTGGGCCGGGTATTAATGTTTGTTAAAGTAAAATTTATATTGGGTTGAGTACTAATAAGGAAATAAAGTGGGCTGCTATTAGTTTTAAGTTTGGACTGAGTATTACGAGTTGCGTCGGAGCCAAATCGTTTTTTGAATTATCAATTTTTGTTTGGGTTGCGATTTTATGTGGGTGCACCAATACTTTTATATGAAATATTATGCTATTCCTTAAAGAATATATCTTTTTTATGTGGGTGCACCAATACTTTTTGAATTATCTCCTTTTTCTATAAAGTTATTGTCACGGTAAACATATAATAGTAATATATTGTTCGCCAACAATTTTAACCACAGGGTACCCGCCGCTGCAACGCGCGTGTACCCTGCTAGTATTGATTTATTGAATTACAACTTGCATCTGATCGTTGTTTACAGAATTTCAATCCTATTTATACTAATGAATCATTGCCTTCATATCAAAGAGACACAACGGTTCTATAAAACTATGTGACACAACTTTTCTAAACGTTGTAACCTAAAACGGTTTATATCGTTATCCTAATAAACCCAGCCCAATACAATGGGTCGGTTTATACCGAATCTTACATAATATATAATATAAAATACACTAAGCTACCCTTAATATTTACTTCTATAACAATAAGGTCCAACAACTTGAACCTGTCTATGGGGCACATTTGAATGTAGATATCATGAACACGAGGTGCAGGATATCAGGCCGAGAAAACCGGACAACCACTCCCCTATGTGCAAATCACTAGTGCAGCCACAGGCGCCCATCTCCGCTGGACAGGCCTTGCCTCATCTGAGAAGTGCTAACTCGGTTCGGATAGACTTCATTACAGAACGCCACCGTCTTAGGAATCAATAAGAAAATAAATGCTAAGTTTCAGATGAGTGCATAAACTGAAATGAAAGATGAGAGACTTTCTCGCTTGACGCCTAAGGCGCATTATTCTCCGCTTCAACAAATGAGAGATTTCGGTGGAACCGACGAACCACGAGCCGGTTAAATGCGTGGGACGGAGGGCTCGTAGTACCTGCTACCACAACTATACGGTGTTTCGGTGGAACCGATGAACCACGAGCCGGTTAAAACATAATGTCTATGTGACAGACACCTAAGACGATACAATGTATGTGAGACTCAGATACCAAAAGTAAATAGAAGTAATGATGGTGAAACAAGGGAAAAAAGATTGCAAATTTTATCAAGTTGTAACAAAAGAACTTATGAAGGAAAGTTGATACTTTTTCATGTTATTTCAGTTGAATAGAAAGAAAAAGAAAAGTAAGAAATATACCACGAAGTAGTGTTTTATAGGGATTTTGTGATGTTACAGTAACATAATTATTGTACCGAATCTCCATAATTGTGGTTAACTAATTAAATTAAGTTAGAATACCAGTGTCCAAAAAGGAAAGATCAATGGCAATGGGGTAAGCACACTTGGGTAATAACACCTCCACATGCATGGGTCATTTGGCGCTTTCGAAATCGAGTTTGCTTTGACTTAAACCCCCTTGTCGGGACACTCTCATGGAAGAAATCAAGACTCTTTCACACCTTTGGATTACTCATAGAAGCAAAAACATCAGGTTGAATTGGCTTGAATGGATCAACACCCCTAGAGTGGCTTGCACCGTTTAAATGTATCAATTTTCATTGTAACTTTGTTCTAGCTTCTTGCTATTTTTTAATACAAATCGCCGTTCAAAAAAAAACACTTGGGTAATATCAGTTATGAACACAGATTTTGTGGATAAAAGGTCAAGGGTTTAAGTATCCGCTCTTGCTCATTCCAGTTGGTGCCCCACTGGCTAGAAGAGTTGTCGGAGCTATTCCTTGTGGGGTGGACAATGGCTGATGCCAAAAGGCACCCGGGGTCAAGGTGTTCCCACCAATTCACACTTTTTTTTTTTGGATGAACACAGATACTCACTAACATTTTTTTTTATTGTTATGTCAAAAAATCAAAATGTTGTCTCTACATTACGACCACTACTCGATCATAGTTTTCATAACTTAATTTCTTCGGCATTGTACTTTGATTTTCTTTATTTAAAAAGGTCCAACAGCTTCGGTTCGTCACAGCTCTTCGTGACATTTTCTTGTCTAGTAGCATTCGAACTGCTTGGATCAGTCTGGTTTTGGTTCATCATCATAGCCCACGCACCTTTATCTTGAAACACCTCGGAACTCTCATCAACATCATGAATCCATGTTTCGTCTCCAAGAGGGGCTGGTGAGCCACCTGCAAGCACCGTCTGTACCCCAGCCTCACAGAGGTGCCAGTTTCCAGTTGAAAGGAGCCCCATTGCTCCGTTCACTGGATTAACTGTCCGTCCAACCGCTTCATATAGAAGCGATTGGAACAATGCTGCCAAAAAACAAAGAGTACATACAATGCATGCAAAATTAAATAAGACACTTAAAAAAAAACTGCTAATATTTTTTGAAGGAATTAATTAGTTTTATGTAACTAGACGATGTTTTCTACACGTAATTCCTTTTAAAGCACCTCCAATTAAACATATAGACATAAGCAACTGTTTATTTGTCATATTAAATGAAATAGGCATATAAGTAGTTTTATCAAGCAAAGCACAAACATCATATCGCGACATATATAGTGCATACCAGCGCGTTGTTGATTGGAGGGTACGGCGGAGATGAAATTAACAAGATCACTGCGGCCGAAAAACTTGGAGAGGAATAGTGTGGCATGACCTTGTGCATCGGGTGATTGAATCGATTCCAAGCACGGTCGTAGCACGCAGTTAACCCCGCAACCCTTGCGCAAAACACGGCAGCCATTGCAACTCATTGTTATACTTGTTTCCGCTTTTTATTTCTGTGAAGGAGGAGAATCAATGGGAAATAGAGAGTGTTCAATTTAAGGTGAAAAAATTGTCCATAAAAGAGGGCATGAGAGGTTGTTTTTGGCATTATGTGTTTTAGTGTATAACCATAAAAGTAAACAGTAGTCACCTATAAATAGTAAAATTGTATACTTTTGTAAACTACAAGTTCCATTGATTGATATTTGACCCAATTTAATGCACTTTTGGATTTGTATAGATGATTAATGTGAAGGATTGTAAGTTGAACTCAACTTTTTTTAGCTAGGATAAGCTCAAACTTATTTGGTATCAAGTTACAGATGTTAAAAATGTGTTGTGAGTTGTGATCTTCAAGTTATTGTAATAGAGTCAAGAGCTTTAATTAAAAGACTTGAATGCTTTATATGTATCATGTGATAAAACGTTTTGTATGTAAATGTCAAGGAGTTATTCTTTTGATCTCATTTTAGCGCCTTTAACCCGATAAGGATTTGGCCCATGTATAATAGAAATGTCACTGGTTTTGTCCTGTCTTTGGACTCATCAAGGGAGCGGCCCCAACTCCCTACCAGTGTAGTGTCATTTTGAGTGCTCCACTCGTGGTACGTACCACACTCTTACCGTTGAAATACTCCAACAACACCAACAGGATAAACCAGAAACTCACACATTAAACAACGCCTCCAAACAGAATCCAACCCTTTAAAATTTGGCTAATGATATAAAGTAGGGGTGGCAATTTCTAACCCGACACGAAACCCGACCTGAAACCGGCACGAAAATTAACAGGTTCGGGTTGAGCTAAATAGATTTCGGGTCAGGTTTGGGTCGACATATCTAACCCGTTTATTAAACAGGTCAGGTTCGGGTTGGAAATAAAATAAACAGGTCGACCCGCCAACCCGTTTAAGATTTTTTTTTTATAAATTAAAAATTTTTATATTTAATTATACGGGTTAAATGGGTTAAAGGGTTCGACCCACTACCCATTTAACTCGTGTAATGTTGCAACTTTTGTAATAAAAACGGGTTAAAGGGTCAACCCGAAACCAATTTAACGCATCTTCAACTATGTACACCTAATATAACCCGTCAACCAAGTATATATATACGGGTTAAATGGGTCAGGTTTCGGGTTACGTGTAAACAGGTATAGGTTACGTACCTGAGCCCGATAAGTTAATAGGTCAGGTTCGGGTTAGGGGGTTTTCTAACCCGCACCTGAGCAACCTGAACCCGCCAACCCGAACGCCCGACCGAATTGCCACCCCTAATATATAAGCTCAAAGATAAAAGAAAATGGACTAGCTATTCCTATCTTCAATAAAGTAGGCACCTTCTAACATATTAAAAAGAGTTAAATTCAAATAATGTTGAGAATCCGGAGTTTAGCTGGAGTTCTAAAATTGGAAGCTCGATTTGTGTAATATATTTTCAAACTCATTTTATTACAACAAAGATTGAATCATATATAATCCAAGTTTGAGCCTTAGATTACTCATACGCACATGTCAACATTTGCTACAAAGCTCCTCCCTGCAAAAAAAAATCGTATAGTTCAAATTTTGATAATAAGGAAAAAGTACTCCGTATATAACAAATTATTTTGATGGTCAAAGGTGAACATAACTTTCCGAATGAAAGGGATACAACATTCAACGCATTTAACATATTTTACGTAATTATAAAGTGTCATAATACTAGGTACTTTTATTATTCGTAGTACTAGTAATTACAAATTTCTACCTTAGTTTGGCCAAGTTTCTTGCGTAATCCCCTTGCTATTTATTGTCAACTCAAATCCAAATTATGCCTATGTATGATCTTTGATACATTGTCAAGTAATTTTAAGGAATTTGGATGTCAAAAATAAGTATGTACATGAATTCAGAGTTTTGTATTATTTAAGTCGATGCCTAAATCAGAAATTTTGATTTCTTTTATATGACATGGTAATGATACATTTTTACAGTCGCTTTCTAATTTTATCATCCTAACCACACATACAGCATCAGTGTGATCATTCTAAACGTCACTTTTCTATATTCATCATTTATTTAAGCACGTATGTTATAATCATATGCTTAGAATATTTGTAGCAAGAAGTTTTAGAAATTGATCATACAAGGTGATGAACGAAAAGGTGTGTCGTTTGAATAGCGTGTAGCGATGTCAACAACAAAAGTGGTTCTTGTTAATTTAGATTTTGGAAGATGATATTTTGTTGATTGCGTTTTGATGAAGATGGATTAGCGCTTAAATTGGACAACCCCACGAAAAGATTTGTAGTTATACTTATTCAATACTATCTAAATATTAAATATATAGGGAAGAAATGGTTACCGTGCTCAAATAAAAAATTGATTCAAACAATAAAAAAAATTATTAGAAGAAAATCGAATTACCTCCATACTATTAAACCAAATTAGTTTCTAAATATATAGGTAAAAAAATAATAAAATTTACAAAAACTTGAACTTTTTAATATTTTACGACTTTTATTACTATAACAATTTTATTTGACAAATATCTGACAGATATCTAGCGCTTTTAATAAAAAAATACTGGCAAAGAAAGATGTTCGAATAACGAACAACAACAAGCTTAGTCTTGATATACTTTTGACGTACGTACGATTTTATAAAAATGTTGAGTTAATTATATATATAGTTTTTAAATAAAGAATTCAAACGCACCCCTTAACCTATCAAACGAACTTTAAAAATTATCCTAATTTTTTTTTAAACTATAAGAGTCAAAGATTAGCCCCGCCACTAACACGCATGGTGCCACACACAACATTTATTCCAAAAAAGACGTCGTACGACAACTACAAATATATGCTGAGCACCAACATTTATTCTTAAAGCAAATACAACCAAGTATTAGGCAAAAAACATATCACGATCTCACAACGAGAATGCTCACCAAACATTGTTCGTAAATTATTATCGCAAAAATTTTTAAAACTTCACCGCTGCAAACGCGCAGGGCGCCTTCCACACTTGTTTTGAACGATAAATGGATAAAGGATTTCAATAATTTATTTACCACTAGAAACTTTGGAAGCAAAACAATTTATGTAATAATTAAAGGACTGCTTTTATACTAACATTTGATTATGGTAATCGTGGGAATAATCGGTCCGAACTATTCGAGCGGCTCCCTGTCTCCGTGGATTCTGAATTCACCTTTTCGAAAAGGTTTTTTGCTTCCTCCTTTTACATGCGAGGATTGACTTTAATGCGTAATGTCGGACCATTGTTAAGCAACATATCTCATGCGTTAATATTCTCTCGTAATTTGATTTATCGTTTTTTCGCTTCATCACAATCATGCAAAGTACATACAATATAAGAATACGTAGTCACAAATAGGAGAAAGATATATCATTTTCTATGATATTATGTGCATATTCGAATACTTAGAATCGTTTTTCTTTTAAAACGACACCACACAAGAAATACAACACTCCGAGTTAAATCATCCAAATGGGGCCCAGGACCCGAACCACTAGTAGAGACCCGCGAAGAAAAACCTTTAGATAGGGGTGAACATCGGGTCAAAGATCTATGCCATGGTGAGGGACTTTTTGGAGTAAGTCCTTGAATCGAGTCCATGCCTCGTAGAGGGTTTCGCCTTGACGTTGTTGGAACATCAAGATATCATTCCTAAGCTTGGTAGTTCTTCTCGGTGGGAAAAACTGAGCAAGGAAACGAGTTGTGAGATCATCCCAAGAGGTTATGGATCCTACGGGTAGACGCTCTAGCCACTGACTAGCTTGGTCTCGCAGAGAGAATTGAAAGAGACGCAGTCGGGTCATCTCTCGAGTTTCAACATCAAGGTCTATGGAATCTGTTAGCCTCTAATTTATTAATATCAAAGTTAAGTTTGTATTATGTTTTATTTGGGTCGAATTAGCAGCCTGTAAACATTAGATATAGGCTGGGTCATAAATGGGTCGTTTTAGGGTAATAGTTACAACGGTTATTAGTTTATACCGTTTATGAATCGGCATAACTCTTCCTGTGGCACCGATTCAATAAGTATTTATAGTTAGGATTTCTGTAATCAACATTCAACCCTTCGTTTTATATCAGATTAGTTAAAGGGTTCAAACCCAAACTCTTGTTCTTAATTTATTCTTGATGATGATGCATACATGATGCTTGTTTGATTATTGATGATCCTGAAGAACTTTGAAGTATATGAACCTGTGAAAAACCAATATGGTATCAGAGCATAGGAATCAAACAACATAACAATTCATGTTTTTGATCATCATTCAAGATTGTTGCTGTAAATCGCAAAACAAAAAGGGGAAGAACAATTTTGTTGGAAGTACTCTTGAAACCGACGCTGAAGGAAAAGGAAGAACAATTTTTGTTGATACCAGCGTGAATAACCAGGAAGAAGAGGAAGAACTATTTTGTTGGAAGCACCCTTGGAACCGTCGCACAAAGAAAGAAGAATAGGCATCGCACAAAAGAAGATCGCTGTGATTTATATTTTTCAGAACTGTAATGGAGGAGAGGATTGCTCAGGGATGCAAGAATGATCATGCAAAGATGCGGGAATGATCAAGCAAGAAGGCAGGAATGATCACGCAAGAAGGCGGGAATGATCACGCAGACACTCTCACTGCGGAGTACATGGGCCATGACGACGAATCATGAAGTTTGTACAAATGTTGCGGTTGCTGAAAAAGGGATATGAAGAGAGATTCAAACAAAGAAGGAAAAGAGAAAAGGGTATTTGCTTTGAGTGACAAGTGGGTAAGAGATGATACGTTCCAAAAAAGGTTGTCTCACGCATATGGCGGGAATAAGACGCGAAGAGGAGTACATAGGATTGTGGACAGGGTCTACAAGGATTGATGAAAAGTTACTATGAGGGAACACAAAGATCCAAGAGGGGTAAGCCAAAGGAAGAAGTGGTTGGCAGAAAGGTTGCGCGTAAAGAAAGTCCACTAGGTTTGCCAGGATAAGTGTTGAAATAGCGGAAGAACCGGAAAAGGATATGTACAAAGAAGATGATCAAAAAGATCATCCATGGAACAAAGAAAGACAGCAATGACATGAAGACATTGCTTGAAGAAACTATGAAGATCACTCAGGATGTTTTGATATTAAATAATTAGGGGGGAGAATGTTAGCCTCTAATTTATTAATATCAAAGTTAAGTTTGTATTATGTTTTATTTGGGTCGAATTAGCAGCCTGTAAACATTAGATATGGGCTGGGTCATAAATGGGTCGTTTTAGGGTAATAGTTACAACGGTTATTAGTTTATACTGTTTATGAATCGGCATAACTCTTCCTGTGGCACCGATTCATTAAGTATTTATAGTTAGGATTTCTGTAATCAACATTCAACCCTTCGTTTTATATTAGATTAGTTAAAGGGTTCAAACCCAAACTCTTGTTCTTATATTATTCTTGATGATGATGCACACATGATGCTTGTTTGATTATTGATGATCCTGAAGAACTTTGAAGTATATGAACCTGTGAAAAACCAATAGAATCTACGATCTTAAGAAAGTCCTTGAGGTGTTGATTTGGATCTTCGGAATGAAGTCCATGGAAAGCGCATCCGCTTTGCACCAACCGGATGGTGTCGGATCGCAAGGGTGACACATTGGCTCCTTGATTGAGCTCAATGGTGTTTCGATAGCCATGGTGGCTAGGACGGGAGTAGTCTCCTAAGGTACGGGCTCTAGGAGGTTGGTTTTGTTGTGGTGGTTGCTGTGGTGGTGGGTTGTTGGGATCAAGGATATTACCACCTTCCATGATGTCGGATGGTAATGGTTACGAACAAAGACACGAAAAAATAAGATAGTCTAAAGAAATCCTAGAAAAATAAAATAAAAATCTCACTAGAAAGGAATCTAGTGAGTAGACCTAATAAAATAAAAATTCAACCTAAACAATAACTATTCCCCGGCAGCGGCGCCAAAAACTTGATGCGTGGTTTTGCGACCTTACAACAGGTTTTACCTCTCAAGGGATCTTAAGAGGCTTGCAATCCCCACCAGGCAGTGTACCTGACCGATGTAGTATAGTGTAGTGGCAAGTACCGGGGGATTGATCGTTCTCTAGGGGAATAGTGTCGTTAGGATTGAAAAACTACTCTAATAGGTCTAAGGGTGAGGGAAGATTCTTTTTGTATTTTATGTTTTTAGGAAAGCAAGTAAAATTATCTCGGGTTTGAAGGAGTGGGCGGAATTAGTTGCTAGTCAACTAACCCAAATAACTACAAATGCAAATAAAATAAAATAACTGAAAATAAAATGGTTGTGAAAACTAATATGGAGAGAAGTGTGTTTACTTAGATTTCATTACTCCCTAACTATCTTTTACCGGTTGATTAGTGTGTTATAATTGCGTGGATGACGGGTTGCATTCCTTAATACCAGTCGTGGGGGTGTGTACGAACTTCCCCAACTCTATAAGATCCTACTTCACTCCTATGTCGAGCCGAGTAAAAGCTCCTAACATAGGATCACTAGAATTCGCTCATGCATTAAATACAACCATATAATCGTAGTACACATCCGATCATGTTTCTTAAGACGTTCAAGCAAGTTACCGTATAGGAGGCTAGCAAGTTTTCTTAAGCCTAACATCGATAAACATTCATCCAATACAATTAATAACACACCATTCAACCAATAATTAATAGTTAGGTTTCATTAGATCTAAGCAAACACGAAGAAGACCTAGCCTAGCATGTTAAACAAAAGACAAGAACAAGATAGAATCAAACAACACATAGACATATTTAATGATTAATTGATAATTTATCTTCAATGTAACATGGAAGATCTCAAGGTGAAAAACCTTGAAAAAGCTGCTAAAATTCGTATTAGGGTTTCTCCCTAAAAAGTTCCACAGAATGAATGAAAATTGCGAAAATATATATAGGAAAACATATATGATGGCGTTACGTTATGGGGTGTGACGCCGTCACCTCGCCGTGGTTAGGGTTTTGTGATGGCCTCTTGACGCCGTCCCCCTTTAAATCCCAAAAATCCATTCTGGCCCGTCAAGCAAATTCTTCATATCCACCTCCTTTGTCCTAGCTTGACGCCGTCACCTCCTAAGCCGTGACGCCGTCAGGGTACTGTTCCAACATATTTTGATACTTTGTCGTTTTCTTCACTTTTATGCTCCAAAAATGTCCAAAATGCTTCCTTTTCCAGATTTTTTCTCCAAAGTAACTAAAATGACAAAAGGAACGATTTAGGACAATATTTGATCAAATAATTACGATTTAGGGCTTAAATGACCCCCCAAAAGCGGTACACTTTTCGCCTCATCAGACGTATGCCAACTTCTTTTCTGGGGCGTCACGTGTAAAATTCCACCACTTTCATCTTTAAGTGACGGCGTCAGCATCCAAAGCCTGACGCCGTCAGGTGTAAAATCTTGACTTTCCTTGGTCTTTTTGTTTTCTTCATTCTTGAGCATAAAAACGTCCAAAAAGCTCCAAAAAGCTTCATATTCCAAAAATCACGTCCTAAGTACCTAAAATGAGAAAAGAAACGATTTGAGGCAATATTTGATCATAAAATCACGATTTAGGGCTTAAATGACCCCCTAAAAGCGTAACACTTTTCGTCTCATCAAGGACCTACACAAAAGTACAGAAAACTGTACTTTGGTATGAATTCCTATGTCCTCTTTCATGGGTCTCATGGTACTTTTTATGTGCTTAACTTGTTTCCTTGGTTAGGTAGTTATACTTCTGTCATTGGCTCATTGCTTTCATTTGCCTCAACGTGTAGCCCTTTCAATTCTAGTTGATTCACTATCACACTAACATGGTCAAATTATAAGCAAACCATATTATTGATGGATTAGCCATACTCTCATTATTGATCATGTAACACAATACTCTCACTATTGATTATGTAACACACATCTTCTCTTCCTATTCTATTCTGGATGCACCAAAATCTTAAAAAACTTATATACCAAGTTCTGAAAAAAATAAATTAAAAAAAAAAAGACATGAAGGTCTAAAAAACTAATGCATCAACAATGCAAATAGTGACGAACACGGCCGCGTTCAAATGGAAGCGATCGTAAAAAAAACCGCTAGACGGTGGTGATTGTCGGAAAAAACCGCCAGACAGAAAAAAACGTAGATAAGAGAAAACCATTAGATTAATACATGGATGGTTCGCTCTAAAGCTTCTTCCAATGAGTTTTTAGCTTTCACTTCAAAATTATCATTCAAATAACTCTCCATAACTACCTATACTTAAGATCTAATCGTTTTTTCTTTATAAAGGTTTTTTAAGGTTGTTAAAGTGATTCAGATATATTTTTGAGAGTCAGGAAGGCAGTTAACCTGTTTTTGTGCTTTTTGTATTATATGAGACGAACATACACACCAACTGTGTGTGTGTTTTTGGTTTTGGAAAGGGACGTGGGTCAGGACACCCGCTCTTTTTCGAATGAGATCCTCTCAAGTTGAGAGATACAACTTGACTCAAGTTGGATGATTGTGAGTCATTGGATGGTAGTGGTAGTGGTAGTGGTAGTGGTAGTGGTAGTGGTAGTGGTAGTGGTAGTGGTAGTGGTAGTGGTAGTGGTAGTAGTCAGTGGTAGTAGTCAGTGGTAGTGGTAGTGGTGGTGGTCGTGGTGGTTGTCAACTTTTTTTTTTTATTTTTAATGATTTTAATTTTTTTTAAAATTGTTATTAAATCATAATAAAAAAATAAATAAAAAGTAAAAAAATATATTTTTCCTTTTCTTAAAAATTTCTTTTATCTTTATGAATGTAGGAAAATCAGTTTCATGCCCGTAGGTTTAGTAGATTTTAAATTTCACGTTTTATTTTGCACACCTACGTAGATTTTAATTGTTTCTCGCGTTTTTAGTTTAGATTACGTGTTAAGCTTAGATTTCTTTTCGTAATTGTTTCTTGCACTTTTTAATTTCGTTTCATTTTCCGTAGTTATAAATTCTATCATATCTCATTTTATTTCCCTATTCTTTGCACGAATCACGAACTTAAATCACGATTCCATTCAGCCTTCACTGGGAAACGACCCGGGAAATACTTACCCTAGTATTTCTTCGGTAAAATACACTATACTAAAACGATCACATCAAGTTTTTGGCGCCGCTGCCGGGGAGGGTTGAAGTGAATTTTGACTTTCGTTTTTGAATCGTGTTTTGAAAACCCTTCCTTGTAAATATTTTCTTTTTAAAAAAAAAAAAAAAAAANGAAACACTTTTCCTAAAGTGTTTGCAAAATATCAAAAATACAATAAACATCCTCGGTCTTCCGTTGAAGGAGGGCGGTTGTAAACCAAATAAGCTTTCTCAACAAAAGATAATCGTGAAATCGATTGTTACCTGATTAGCTCACAAAGCGAAACGGTTTCGATTGACGTAACGGTTAACAAAAAGATAATAAGAACAAAAGAAAAAATAATAAAAAGAAAAAGACAAAAAGATTTTGATTTTAAGTTTTCTTTGTTAAAAACCCAAAAATATTTTCTTTTTCGATTAGATTTTTGATTTATGTTTGACTTTTGTTTTCAAAATACCAAAAATATTCTTTTTATCCTCTCACATTTGATTCTTCTTCTCAAATCCTCTTATGTTTAATTCTTATGGATCCGTTTTGTTTTAAATGTGGAGAACCGTTCTTCGAAGGTTCGTGTGTTTGGTGTACGTGTGAACAGTGTGGTAGTGATATTCATGACGGTGTTTGTTTGAATTGTAATTCTCCCGAATATGTTCAAAAATCGTTTAAATTTTTTTCAAACGTTCCCGATTATTATCCGATACCACCACCACATTCGTTCACTTGTTTTAATTGTGGAAATCCATCCGACGACGGATTACCTTGTGGACAATGTTTTTGTAACCAATGTGGATATGTTAATTGTATGTGTTACGTCCAGAGTGCTGAAACGTCTTATGCTTGTGATATGTGTTTTGATAATTATCCTCAAAACGATTTCAATCTTCCTTTTCAAAACTCGTATGAGCAAGTACCGTATTACAATGGTGATTCTTTTCAAAGTTCGTCGAATTTTCAAATGTTGGATGAAGTTATGGAGGAACTGAAATCTTTTGGTGAAATGCTACAAAAGTTTACGGATAATCGTGTTACTCATACTCCCGATCCTCACGAGAAGTCTATTGCAGAATTACTTGCTGAAGAGAGAGCGTCTAATCCTTTTAAGAATTTTAATAACTATGATTACGACGATGATGAGAAAATTACGATTGTTCTTAATCCTCACAAAGCTTCTATTGTTTATCCCATAGAACCCAAGGACTCTCTAAAAATGGGGGATGAGCCTCTTGACACTATTCCGGCAACGGAATCGAACGAATTCAATAAGTCTAGTGTTAAGAACCTCGTCCCAATCCCAAGTGAGTCCGGGGAAAATTCTAACGGTGAAGTTGTTCAAAATAATCCTCTTGATATATCCGAAGATAATCCTGACTCTTCCTATCCTTCTCTATCACCAGTTGAGGGAAGTGATTCCGTTTTGGATGAGGTCGATACTTTTCTTGCTAATACTGATTCTTTTCCGATTAATATCGATGATACTTATTTTGATTCAGAGGGGGATATTCTTTTCCTTGAGAGGTTACTGAATGAAGACTCGTCATCTTCCCCCCCTTAAATGAGTAATGAAGTTTTTGATGAATCCGACGATGATACGCTTCCGGATGAGGATGTTCCAAACGAAAACACCACCATTCATTTGAACCCTCTCGTTGAACCAAATGATATTCTGATTGATGATAATCCCGTCATTGAGAATGATGATGCTGAAAGTTATTCCGATTCTCACAATGAGTATACTACGAATGGTGACGACTCCTGTGGAGATATCGATGATGTTGAGGAATCGCATTCCAATTATGAGTTTGAAGAGACGAAGGATTTTGACCTTGATGATGATGAGATTGAAGAAGATTTACTCCGTGAAAAATTATCCAATATCTATCTTCTTATTTCAAAAATCAAAGCTTTGAAAAATCCGACTCCGTCTTCTGATTCTATGATTCCTTCTTCATTTCCTATCCCCGTTATGGATAGTGATTACTTACCCGAGCTTGAGATTTTTCGATTTGAAGAGACGAGTAGTGGCAGTCCCATTATTCATGCTGATTTCTCTCTTCCGGATTACGAGTGCTTTCATTTTGAGATTAATTCTTTACCTATTTCCGATAATCCGTCTCGTGACCCTCTTTTAGAGGATGTCGATCTATTTCTTGCTACGGATGATTCGATACGACCGAGTATTGAGAATGACGAGGATGATTTATTTCTTTTTGATTTTCCTTCTCCTCGTCCACCCGCGAAACCACCGGATGAAGATTTTGAGTTTGATACGAATGATGTTATCTTTGGTATGGTGAATGAGATTTATGATCATGACGATCCGGTGCTTAAAATTTTGCCCGCCCAACCCACCCATGATTTGAAAGATGAATGTGTTTTTATCATCCGTGTGTTTCACCCATTCTTTGTTTATCCCCTCCTTTCTCCATCTTTTCACTCCACCGGGAGTGAGGATACCGTTTTTGACCCCGGCATCTCCGTTTTGCCGGTTGTCCATTCCATTTGCTCCCCCAAGAATAAGTAAATTCGGGGCGAGTCTAAGCTATACGACTCGATAAAAAACAAGCGCTTCGTAGGAGGCACCCCATGCTTATCTTTTCTATCTTCTTTCTATTTTCTTTAACCAATAACGTGAGGAAGGGCGACCTCTTCCATTCTTGTGTTTCGTGGTTGTTTGTGTTGTTATGTCCAGGAATTTCCCGATTAATGAAGACTCTCGTGCTCGTTGTTTGTCTCATCTCCACTCGAGTCTCATTCTTCATGCTTTTGGAAGTTTGCATATTATATCCTAAATCTTATCGACTAACGTATCTTTGGCATACTTAATAAACGGCCCTAGACTTATGTTAGGATTACCCTTACCTTTTCAAACATTGAGGACAATGTTTTGTTTTAGTTTGGGGGGGTCAATCTTCGATTTGATTTGACTTGCACTTTCATTTGTAGTCGGTTACTCACGCAAACTCGTTTTTCCTCAAAAATATAAAAAATCAAAATTTTTGAAAATTATGAAAAAGAATAAGAGTTGAAAAGTTGTGAAAAATAGAATAAAGTTTGAATAAGTGTTTTGACACCGTGTTGACTTTCTTGTTGGCGAGAGTAGGAATAATATTTTGACTTGATCGGGCGTGTTGAGTCCTAGCTTGTTCCCTTAACCAATGATGATCGCATAAGCTTGTGCTAGTTTTGTACACAAGGAGCTATAAAATGCGAATTCTTCTTTTAGAATCTGCAAAGTTCCCGTACTTAACTTTATATATGCGCAGCTTAAAAGCTTCCGCTAGTCTTTTACATAAGAAGCTATAAAATGCGAATTCTTTTATTAGAGTTTGCAAGTTTCCGTAATTGACTTTAAATATGCGTAGCTTGATTATCGGCTAAGTATTCGCGGATCTCATTATTTGAGATTTGTTAAAAAAGCGAAGAGCGAGAGATGATAGTGTTTATTTAGAGGTTAGATGTCATACGTGGAGTAGTGGTTCTCTTTAAAGCTCATCGAAGGTATTTGTGGTCTTTTGTTCCCATCAGATTGTTTCACCCCATATCTTGTGTAAATAATTAAAGATGTCTCGGTTTTGACAAAATTTAGTTCTTTATCTTCTTAAGAGAATCTTTGCTTGAAAAATTGGGTACACATCAAGGATACACGCCATTGTATTGGGTTGTATTGTATTGCATTTCGTTGTATTGCGTAGTACGCATGTGGTTTCGGAGCTACCCTAAAGCCCGGTATTCATAAGAGCTAAGGTACATTGAGACTTCGGATTGAGATCGGGCCTTGGATCCTACATTCTAACCCTAGCAGTTGGCGGTAGGTCTTGGATTGAAACCGTGAAGGTTCGGAGTTGAAAAGTTACTAAGGCAAGAAAAAGAAAGAAAACAAAAAGTAAAAAAAGTGAAAAAGTGAAAAAAAAAATCAAAAGAAAGAATAAGTATTTATGTTGAGATTTATGGATTATGAGCTTAAGTGTTAAGACTTAAGTTGGTAGCACGTGAGGTGCATGCGAATGATCCTAGATCGGGCGCATGAGGTGCACGTGAAATGTACTCTCCAACTTATGTCTATTTTGATGTATTCCATAGTCTTTGTATGTATGTATCCAATATCCTTGATGTGGACCTCATTTTTCGAGCAAACCTTCTTAAGAGAAGATGACTAACTACTTAGCGTTGAGATTCTTGGTATCTTTATCGAACTAATTCATATTGGAACGAGAATATATGAAGCAATTCATTTCTCAACTTAATTTAAAAAAATTCTAGATACACTAAGATTTGGGAACAAGGGGTTTTTACACAAGTAACTACGATGAGTAGTGTTGACATCTAACTTGTAAATAAATGGTGATCTCGTTCATAAGCTTAGTTTGGGGACTTGTGAAAAATCAAGGATGAAGAATTTTATCCGTATGGTCACTATTCTATGAATTGTGTTCCTACTCTATGAACCTTATAATTATCGCAAGATAATGAAAGTTGATACACCGTCATCCGAAAAAGTTGTGAAAAGATCAAAAGCAATAATTGTAAAAAAATGGAGGAACAAAGAAAATGGTAAAACGAGGCGTTTAAGGGAATAAATGGTTTCGTATCTCTTTCGAACATTTTGCTACTTTTCAAAGTTAAGTAAAAAGAGCTATGAAATTATTTATCTCTAAAGCGTGATTGAATCCCATTGCGTGAGGACACGACAATATCTTAGTTTGGGGGATTTTGATATGTGTTAAATCACATATCTTTTATTTACCATTTTAAGATCAAATAGACCAAAAACGCTAACGAATGCCAAAGATATACTTGTTTTTGTGTTTTTGATTGTGCAGGGATAGATAATGCAAATTGGACAAAAACCGAGACAAAAATGACAAAACGAGCACGGGTTTGGAAAGAGTTACAAAAGCCGAAGCTGGGAAGGATTTCTACATAATTGATCAAGTTCGAGCTCAAAGTGCCAAATCAACCCTTGAAGTTTACAGAGATGTCACATTTAGCCCTTGGAAGTGTTTTTCCTAGATTGGCAGATTTGGTCCTCATGGTTTCAGAATTACACAAATGGTCCTTGAACATATAATTTCAAATCCTAAGTTTATATTGAGCTTGGTCCATGTGTTAATCATTTAATCCCTTATCCAACTCCACAAGCCCAACACCTTGAATAAAACCCGAGCCCAAACCACCCTTGGTCAAATACTCACACATACACGGTCAAAATAAATAAAAAAAATATATTACCCCTTTCCCTCTCCCCAAATAATTTACCCGNACAAATGGTCCTTGAACATATAATTTCAAATCCTAAGTTTATATTGAGCTTGGTCCATGTGTTAATCATTTAATCCCTTATCCAACTCCACAAGCCCAACACCTTGAATAAAACCCGAGCCCAAACCACCCTTGGTCAAATACTCACACATACACGGTCAAAATAAATAAAAAAAATATATTACCCCTTTCCCTCTCCCCAAATAATTTACCCGTATACTTCCTTCATCCCCAGCCAAGAACCCTAATTCACTCTCACCCACAATTACTCCAATTCACTAATAATTACCAATAATTGAGCCTTCTAGAAACAAATCCCACGTGCTCAGAGCATGATTAAGTAATGATTAGATAATGATTGTCACAGGGGGCACATGGCAAGCTTCAATTGGTCAAGGCACGTCATTCCTTCTAGCATTGGATTCGGCTGACATGTCAGAGAGAGAAGGTCATCCACGGATTGCCAACATGGCTATTTGGAGGCTCCCTATTAGTCCTGACACATCACCAAATTGATCCAAGGGTTGAGGATTAAGATGAGATGATGGGATTTGATCTATGGCTGATATTAGAGATCCAGAAGCTTCAGAAGCCTACGCTCTTCACTCTCCTCAGGCTATATATAGAAGACCTTTCACAACGAATTCGGTTGGTTAGATAGTAGTAGTTAGTGTAGGATTAGATGTAGGATTAGTGCAAATTCTGTTGTAAACTTGTATTTCAGTCTCAAACTGTATTCATTTTTTTCAGTATTAAATAAAGTTCTTAGTTCATAATTCTCTAAATTTCAAGCAAAGAATTGATTAAACAAACTGTTTCTAGCGTACCTTTAAAGTTTTCTCAAGCTCATTCATTCTCTTTTTGAAGTTCATGATGTGTTTTGCTCAGTTGTCTATGCTTACTATAGATAAATGATTCCAGTCATCAAAATGATAAAGGTTACTGAATATGGTGATATCCTTGATGTTTTGAGGTGGTTCAGAAATGCTAAAAGCCTATCAAAGATAGGCTAGCTTGTGGAGGTTCTCAGGGAGCTGAGAACTAATTTGTAAGATCCTTTTTATCATTTTCGGTCCATCATTTCATTACATTGCATACATGCTTAGATTAGTTTAATTGAGTTGAATTCTGTTCCATTAGTTTGTTATATGGATATTTGAGCTTAGATGAGTAGTTGTAGCCATAATTCAGTTAGTTACATAATAGCTAGTTATTTGATCATTTGAACTGTCAAATTGCATAACAATGATTCTCTGATCTTAGTTGTTTTGATCTGTGAATTTGTGTTTTTCTCAGCTTATTTGATTAGTGAATGAGCTCAGTTTGTTGAATCATGGTTTCATTCTCTCATTAGCTTCTATAAGTTTTAATTTCAGTAGCTTAGGGTGTGTTTGGCATAATAGGTAATTGGTAGCGTTAAGCTGTTTTGGCCATGTAATCAAATTGTTGTAGCTTTCATTAGTGATTTGGAGTAGTATTTAGTTGATTTCAGTCAATATCAGATAGGATTATTAGTTTTGCATTAGTGTTGTATAATTTGAGAGTTAACAGAGCTTAGGTTGTGATTGGTTGATGAATTCAGTTTTGGATAACTTTAGAGTACTAGACATGTTCACTATAGGGTAATTGACGTACTCATAATCTGGTATCACAAGTTGTAGGCCAAATAATTTTAGTTGTACCACCTTTTAACCATAAGAGCAAACTGCTTCAGCAGATTTCTAGACTTTTTGGATCAATGATTCTGAGTCAAAACTTTTTCAAAATTTCCTAAAAGTAGTTTTCTAAACAGCTTGGTATCTCATCTTTAAAAAGCATTTTAGTTTAAGCATTTTAGAATTAGTTTAAAGGCTTTTGCATGAGCTTAAAGTAGTTCCTTAGAACCTGATGTACTGCTTTGCACCACTGCTTCATGTCCAAATTAGCACTTTAGATCAGCTTGTTACTAGCTCTTAATAACCTCCTGTTGGTCTGATTATTGGTATACTTGTAGCTTGCTAGCTTATCTAGATATGTTGTTGTTTGTTGTGTTCTTTAGGACTTATTAAATGGCTTTTCACTAGCTTGTACTACACTCCCTTAGGAATGCATTCTTATGGTATCTTACCAGCCTTTTGCATCAGCCCTTAGCTCATTCACTAGTGTAGCTTATAGTTAGATATTTGATTCTTGTGTTAGCTTACTGTAGTAGCCTTCTATCTTTATGCTTATTCTTCAATTTGATTCCCATTTGCTTGCCGTAATCTTGACTGCTATTAGGCTTAATAAGCTACTTTTGCTCAGTTTTGAATTGGTTAGATATACTTACTTTTGTTAACTGCTCTTATTCTTCCCTTTAATCTTTTTATTAGTTAAGTTTTATAAAAGTTGTTAGTTTTAAGAATGATAATTTTCATTAGTTTAATGAGTTTCTTTAAGTAAAGTGTAAAAATAAAAATGTTTTTCAAAAAGAGGTTCACCTGGGTTCGAACCAGGGACCTCATGCACTCTAACAACTCTCAACACAAACCTGCAACCAGTTTACCCTTGGGATTTTTATGCCAAGACTTGTACTTTTAAATGTTTTATACCCTTTTCTTTTTCTTTTTATTAGCTTAATAAACCTGTTTAGCCTATTTTTAGCTTTTTCGTAAATGTTTTTTCTAAATTTTCATTTTCTTAGTTTAATATTAGTATAAAAACCATTTCTTCAAAATTTCAGATTTATTTGTCAACTTTTTTTTTTTTTTTTAATGATTTTAATTTTTTTTAAAATTGTTATTAAATCATAATAAAAAAATAAATAAAAAGTAAAAAAATATATTTTTCCTTTTCTTAAAAATTTCTTTTATCTTTAGGAATGTAGGAAAATCAGTTTCATGCCCGTAGGTTTAGTAGATTTTAAATTTCACGTTTTATTTTGCACACCTACGTAGATTTTAATTGTTTCTCGCGTTTTTAGTTTAGATTACGTGTTAAGCTTAGATTTCTTTTCGTAATTGTTTCTTGCACTTTTTAATTTCGTTTCATTTTCCGTAGTTATAAATTCTATCATATCTCATTTTATTTCCCTATTCTTTGCACGAATCACGAACTTAAATCACGATTCCATTCAGCCTTCACTGGGAAACGACCCGGGAAATACTTACCCTAGTATTTCTTCGGTAAAATACACTATACTAAAACGATCACATCAAGTTTTTGGCGCCGCTGCCGGGGAGGGTTGAAGTGAATTTTGACTTTCGTTTTTGAATCGTGTTTTGAAAACCCTTCCTTGTAAATATTTTCTTTTATAAAAAAAAAAAAAAAAAAAAAAAAAAAAAAAAAA
>LBNU01037904.1:1060-16366 GCA_014162995.1 Artemisia annua | reverse complement strand
GTGGTGGTGGTGGTGGTGGTGGTAGTCGTAGTAGTGGTAGTGGTAGTAGTGGTAGTAATGGTAGTGGTGGTGGTGGTGGTGGTGGTGGTGGTGGTAGTGGTAGTGGTAGTAATAATAAATTTGATGCTTTAAATTATAAAGTTTTGAATTACAACTTATTTTCGAACTATTCACCCAACCTGCTCTCTGTAATATGAATTCTTTCACTTAACGTAATGGAGTGAACTGAATTACAATTACACCGCAAACCAAATAGCTTACGTAATATAATCTAAATTACAATTCTCTCTTTCTTACAAACCAAGCAGACTATGTAATGTAATCAAATTACGATAAAATCATATTACGCCATATTACAACGAACCAAACAAAGGTGATTTGGAGAGAAAATGAGTTTTATGCATAATATTGTTTCATTCAAAAAAAATTCCTACCTGAGAACACAAAAGTGAAACCACTTTCTTTTTCGCTCTTTTTTACCCGTTTGATTTATTTTCTTCCCATTTTATAATCGGAAACAAATACCTAAAACATATGACTGGTGCGAATAAGTAAGTCCAATAGGCCCATATGTGTATGTAGTTTTCACATATAAGCCCATTTTCAAGTCTTTATTTGTTAAATTTATTATCTATGCACTTCTAATAATATTTGTCATGTGATGTAGTAAAATTTTTGGAAAACATAATTTATTAAAAGTTAGTTTTGGAGTTTTGTATATATAGTTTAGTTGGTTTCCATGTCGAACCCCAAAAGCAAAAACATCAATCTAAAATGTATCTGAAACGATTCATAAGCTGAAAACCGAGTATATCTGGCCCGATTTTCATTTATGTATATCAAGTGATTCCGGTCCCTGGTTTGGTTTAGGATCGACCATGCTCTGGTTCATGAATCAAGCTCACCCTTAACAACTAGTGAAGTTAGAATCAAGTTTAAGTTCTTACGTATCTCTTGTAACAAGTTAAGTTCTTTCCTGTTTTCTATTAATGATAAACGTGTCAATTTTGTGTGTTAAAACATACAACCACGTCGGTTGATTCTAACATTTTGGTAGGTGGATACAACAAGAATCTTAATGGTTGTCACTTAAGAGATGATTAAACGTTAGTCGCCATCATAAATTAATTAAGCTAAGGTCAATGGATATGTGCCGCCCCTATGAATTAAAATATATAAATTGTCGACATAAGAATTTGCTTGCAAGGAAAACGTGGCTAAAAGCATAAATTTCATACTAAGCTATTTGTTGTCAGTTAAGGGCAGACCCAGAACACTAAGTTATCAGTGCATAATTTTTTTTACAAGTATAAATGAAATAAAAATGAACTCAAATTTTGAGGCCGGTTCATTTTGAAAAAATCATGATCTTTTACGAAAATTTAAACTACGCGACAAACATCCATTGGGTTTTCATGAACCCTGAGAACCTCCTAGGTCCGCCCTTCTTGTCAGTTATTATAGTAACCAACGTGACTTGAGAGAATGCTCACTTTATGAAAGGGCCACGTTTCTAACATGTAGCATAGAACAGAAGATTAATATATCGATAAAGACTAAGATTTGGCGTTGACGATAGAGCCAACACATTTGCTTTCGTCTTGAGCTGGTTTCTCGGTTAACCATCCATGAGCAACACCTATATAGTAAACTTTGTGAAATTGATTTCTTCATGTCTTACTAGAATCAGTTACTGAGATACATATAACAAAGAAAGCCTTGATAAAAGGTAGTTATCCCTCTCGACTACACAATATAATCTACTACTATACTTGAGTTTATTTGTCTCTTTTACCAATCACTAATTAGAATACTACAAATCCCATACAAATACCAATGGTTTTAAAACCCAGCTTTTTAATTGACTTGATCGAGTCACTGGGTCACGGTTTAACCGGGTTTTTCACTAAAAACAGCCTTCCGGTCATGGGACTGGTTCACGGCTCAACCGATTCGACAGACCGGGTCAACCCGGGTTTTAAAAGCCGACAAATACACGGAAGTTAAATAAAAAACAAACAACTAAATTTGACTAAATTTATTATGACCAAACTAATTGAGGGTCTGCGTTGTCAAAAGTACAACACAAGTTATTCCGTTAGCTTTTCCCCCAAATTTCAGTTAGGGACCACAACGTTCAATTTATTACACGCCACGCATTATGCAAATTGCGTAACAAATAAGCGTAACAATAATAATCATCAACTATTTTATAAAAAAATCAATCAAATTAAATTCATCAAATACAACAATTATTTACATAGAAAATATTAAAGTATTTTCCTATGATAAAGAATCCTACACAAACGAATCTTTACTACTGTAACAAATTTCCTATCACTGTAAATTTTTTTTCTACTACTTATCGAACAAATCTTATTTAATGTTGTGTCGGGATCTCGAGCTTTATCCCCGGAAAAAGACGAGACTTTTTCGCGGGATGTGGACTTTCAACCTCCTCCTCAGCGAAGCCAGAGTTCACAGATATGAACTCTGGCATTGCGGGGAGGTTTAGGTCAAACCCGCGTTGGCTATTAGTCGAGCCAACGCCTTCTGATGAAGTAACCCCACTTCCGGCTTTTCCACCACCTATAACTCCTTCATAGTGACGCCTTTTGTGTCCACCCAAAGCTTGTCCGGTCGGGAAAGACCTGTGGCAAATCGAGCACTCGTGGCTCCTTCCACTGCCGACGCCTCCGTGTGTGCCGCTAGCTGATGAGGTCGTTGTAGCAGTGGTGGTGGCCACAGAGTGTTCGATTTCGACCCCAGGGTTGTTTTTTCGGTGACTAGCTTTGTGTCCACCTAGAGCTTGGTAAGAACCAAAAGTCTTGTCGCAGACTGTACACTTGTGTACAAACTGCTGATGTTGCAGTTGCGCATGCTGTTTAGTCGCAACTGCAACATTCACTTGCGCTTCTGTTCTAACAGAAGCGCCTTTGATATCCTCAGAACGGCCGCCACGGGCGAGGAGCATAAGGCAGAAGGCCAGGTACTCCTCTTCTGATGGCGGCTGTTCGACTCGAGGTCGTTTGGACCTCTTGCCTTTAGTCCATGACTCCAAATACTTCATGGATTCTTGTCTAAACAAAGGGGTGGTAGCTGTTGTTGGAGAGTTTAGAGCTTCAACTGCCATTGGAAATATATTCAACTTAGACTTTAGTATTTTTTTTTAGAGATAGAAAGAGTGTGTGTGAAGAGAGAGTGGGTGGTAAGTGAAGTATATAAGGGAAGTTGGCGGTGGCGGGTGGTCCAAGTTGAAACAAAGCAAGGAAGTTGCGTGATAAAGATGAGGAAAGTAGGCTACTTTTATAAAAATAAAAACAAAAAACTTCATACAAACTTAATTTTTTAAGTGATATATTGGTGGTACACGCTTAACGTGTGCGTATTACGTGTCAAGTGGTCTCTATTAATTTTAGTTTTTTAACTAATAAAAAAAAGTTTTTACCAATGAGGATAATAGGCTAATAGCCTTATGATTAATATTTTTATTTAACTATTAGTTATAATACCCGAGTGTGCGCGGGTTTTTTTTTTTAAATTTTTTTAATGATATTTTTTTATTTCTTAAAAAAAACAAATAATTTAATCTTTGTTTTGTTTGATTTATGATTTTTAATTATATTTGTCTATTATTAAAGATAATCTTTTAAAAAATTTAGTCATGTTGTTTTTGCATCTTATCTATATTATTTTGTATTTATCTTCTACTTGTGTAGTATTGCATCTTATCTATATTTTTTTTGTATTTATCTTATATTTTGTAGTATATCAACAAAACAAATTTTAAAAATTTTAAATTAAAAATAATAATTAAAATATTACCCAATAAGAAAATATTCTTTTTTTCCGAAATACGAAAGTACCCACTAAAGATTTTGTTTTATTATATAAAAGATTGTCAAGTAAATTTGCAAAAATAGTTCAAGTGTACATTCAATATATAATTTACTATGTCTTCAAAAAAATATATATAATTTACTACACTTACTATGGCTATAGATGTAAAACTTTCGATATACTAATTTAAGATATCTTATTGGTCAGTAAAGATGTAACATTAAAAAAATAATATCATTATTCGGATATAGATAGGAAGTTAGGAGTAAAATATGTATTGGATGCCAAGTGTTGGAATCGAGTGGAGTTGAGTCAGCACAAAAAAGAATGGACTAGAAGAGTAAGGATCAAATGAGAAATATAACTAAGATGAGAAGAATGAGAAGAAACCACAACCACAAATATTAGATGCACTAACAAAAATAGATGCATCTCCCTATTGTTTCTCCTTCCTTATTTAAAATACATGGCCACAATTGTTTCTCACTCTTCTCATTTCAATAATTCTTCTCACTAGATCCATACTCTGGACTAGAATCGTTAATAAAGCTTCTCCGTGTTGTCCTCACCTTCTTCTACGTATGAAAGGTATAATAATATTCTACGCCAATTTTTTATAATTTGTCAAAGTATATCTCAACAATATAGGTTTAGACCAAATGCAAAATCTTGCACATACATGATACATTCATAGATACATGTTAATATCATGTACAAAATCATATAAAGCTAGCAGACGATTAGACGAGCGACAAACTTATATTGTGTCACAACACTAGAGCAACCGAGCAAGTGCTTTTTTTCTAGGCGCGCAACTGTATGACAATGCTACAGTCAAAGAGAAAGCGGTAGTTTTGTGTAACATGCTACTTATAGCCTGTACACTCTTTATGTAAGAAATTGCGGTTTATGATTATGTATTTCTGAAAGTATAACGAAGTTTCAAATAATTTCGGTATATTTTATCTTTGCATAAGCTTTATAAAAGTACATTATTAAATTATGTGTTATACGGAGTAATTGACTATTAACAGGAACTTTGTTACAGAATATGACTACTTTTTATATTTACAGCACATGTTATATACAGTATATATAAATTTCGAGAAGCTAGCTTGAGAAATACAAAAGGAACTTCGTATATTAAAGGACATATTCAAAGAAGATTCGAGAAAGTCTTTTGTTAAGTGGAGTTGAACAATCGAATTGACTAATGTAACTTTGCGGTACTATTAATTAAGTTGGTGGAAGATTTGATTAAGTGAACGTGTACTTGAAAAAGTACTACATTTACGTGTGAACGAAAAATATCCATTGATTTTCATACATGTGTAATTGAATTAAAAGTCAGCATCGACTTTTTAATACGGTTGGACTTTTTCATTTACCCAAAGAATCAGATTTTGCATCTCAAACAATTATACGAATAGTATTGAACAAAGTAGACAAAATTAGGACAACATATAAACGAAAAGCAACAAACNCTACAATAATAGGAGAGTGAACTACAAAAAGAAGTCAATAACAATGAAAAAGATGATTTACATAGTAAAGTATCATATGTATATATATTCATAAGCATTTCTAGGAAGGTAGGTTTGTTGGGTTGAGTTTGACTAAGGACCAAGTCGAAGTCAAACCACTTGAAACCGAGTAAGCCGACGCCACACTAGCACAGCCGGCATATAACAAAACTACGAATGCATGATGTATGCGTTACTAGTAGGTTCATAATGTGAAATGTACCTATCTTACTTTTAACTTGTGGGGTTTGTTCGGACAACTACTTCAAATAATAGAAAATACAGCAATAAATAGTGTGAATCACTATGACATGCAAGTGGCTATAGTGGCAAGTTCTATATTGATATTTTGTGGTATAAAATACTATGGATTCGGGTTTATGCAAGGTGCTTAACTTGCCAACATGGTACAAGTTGGTTAAGTTTGCTTAAAGCGTAGGTAAAAGAAAATAACTTTCTAGATAAAAGATTGGCCACGGAGGTTCACCTGCGTTGACTCCGAGCTATCTTAAAAGATAGTCGTTTTAGGATTAGTCGGCTCACAATCTCAAATCGGAAACTCAGGTAACAATAAAAATAGTGATTGACACTACTAAAAAAACACGTCTAAAGGTATAATCATGGCCGGAGATAAAGAGGGGCACAAGGGGCAAGTACCCCTCTAGCGAAAAAAATTGTAATGTAAATTTTCGAAAATATTTAGTTTTTTTTGTAGTTTGCCCTTAAATACCAATTTATAGTGTAGTTTTTAAAATTTATCAAAGCGTGTCCCTCGACCAAAAATTTCTGACTCCCCTGGGTATAATGTATACAAACTTACGTCTAACATTGCAAAAAGATAACAAAAGATACAAAATATTAAAGTTAGAGCCCATAGTGACATAGTGTGACATGTTAAACCAGCCATCAGGTTTCTCAATGACTCAGGGATTAATTAATTTGGTAACCAACCAGTTCAATTAATTTCTTAATCCTAGTTGAATTGAAAGGAAAAAACAATTTTCAAAAAATAGCAATTTTAAAATGATGATTGTAACAATATACGGAGTAGTTTGTTAATAAACTGTAGCATAAAGCAGAACTGCAGAAGTGTAAATCTAGAATATACGTTGTTCAAAAAAAAAAATCTAGAATATACGGAGCAATTGCAAATAAGGTCATGGCTTACATAAGACGCAGGGATTGAATCCACACGTGGATTTTATCTTCTTACCAACGATGCATCGAATGCAGTTGAAACTTGAAACTTCGCATGTAGCAAAAGCAAACGTGTGAAACACTTAAAAAAAAGGTAAAAAAAGAAACACGAAAGTCACATGGTGTGAGGGGCCATTTTAATATACGCTACGGATAAGTCCTACAATTATTTTACCATGAAAAAAAGCTACGGAGTATGTTTTTTCATTGTATTAGTCTTTGGTTATAAAGAGGAATTTTATGAGTTGAGTCTAAACTTTAGGCCATCCGGAGTGGATGGTGACGATCCTCCGTGATCATGCAATTCACGCGTCATAAGCAAAACATAAACAATGAGTCACGCTAGAAATGCAAATTAATGGTGAACGACTCATCATAGTGACAAGCAAAAAACGTGAGACCCATAATGGATGTTTTATAATTAAATATTTGATTTGTGAGTGCGTGGGTGATATTTGTTGAAGTATATTTTTATAAAGTAAGTATTTAAATGAAATATGAGGGGAATGTAACAAAAAACGGGTGAAAGTTGAGAGGGAGTGAGGGAAAGTAAGAGGAGAAAGAAAGCTTGGTGACACTGATGTGGATGGTGAGGGTGTGGTGACCGCTCCCTTTAGCCTTAGAATTAACACTAGTCGTCACTGTTTTCCTGTTTCGCTATTAAAAGTTCAAAAATTTAGTAAAAACTCTCTATGTTGGTCTTTGTTTTATGCCGAGTCGAGACTTATTACTCTTTTGATCTCTTTGTGTTCTGAGTCATGATTTGTGATTAGGTACTGAAGTATGGAAATTATCGTTACTAGCCTCCCATAATTCCATTCAAAGTAAATGCAATCTTTTTCCTAGCCTTCACTTGTTCTCACACGATAAACCTCTTATCGGAATCGCAGATAAACCTTTTATTGAGAGAATTCGAATCAAAAGGTGTAGCTCAAATCTTGTAATAAATTTGGATAACTCATTCACATAAATCGACTCACATAGATAACATATAGAAAGTTAAGCACTCTATATAATTCTGTGGTGTCGGCTAATACTACCTTTTGAATTATATTTTAGTTAAAACTTAGGGCGGATATTATAAAATACTCCATCCGTCTCATATTAAATGTCATGTTTGACTTTTTAAAGTTTTTCTCTCTTAAATATTTTTTTTGTGTGTTAATACAAATATCGTCTGAAAAACGTTATTTATATTTTACGATCTTTGCTAATATTTTGTTGACGACAAAGTATAAACTTTATTTTCTAGCAACATATAACTATGTTATAAGTCTCACTCAAAGAAACTCTATTTCTAAGTAAACATCACATTTGCTACATGATTCATTATTAATCTTATAATGTTGATAGCATGTTAAGTGTCAAAACATATTTAGTAAGTTTTACTAAGTAATGTGGCAATTGAGTTATAAGTCTTCAAACTATTTTGATAACTCAATCACTTAATATATCATATGAACATGGTTCAAAGTTACTACAAAAATACATTTACAAGTTTACTTTCATATTAGTAAAAGTCTATATTTAGAAATATATATTTACATCATGCATTGCATCATACATGTCTTGTCAAATTGACTTGGTAAGATTTCATGCATTCCTTAGATAGATTTACACTCAACATATCTTAAAAGTTGACCTTGAAGGATCTTGATTTGACTTGACAAAGATATGGAAAGATTTCTTGAGCTTTGACTGTCAGACCTGGCGGAACCCTTGTTTTGGTTCCGCCGGATCCGCCAAACTGCAGTCTTGGTTGGCTATAAATAGCAAGCCACACTCAAGAATTTAATTATCACCTTTAGCTATACTTTGCATATAAACTCTCTTGTGTCTCATCTAACTCAGTAGCAACTCACTTGTGTGATTCTCTTATGTAGAAAGGAAGTTCACGAGTTCATCCGAGAAGTTACAAGTTTCAACACAACGTTGCAAGGCTTGTTAGCTTTTCATTGTGTAAACTCTTGTAGTTTATACTCCTTTTGTATCTTCTTAAGAAGTGATCGGTTAGTATTTTAGTCCTCAAAATACATTAAGTGATAGGAGTGGTTGTACCTTTGTAAAAGAACTCGACATCTAGTTTAGTGTCGGAAATAGTGGATAGGCGACGTTAGGGTGGTTCTACCTTGAACTTGGACCCTGTATTTAGCTTTGTACCGGATAAAGTGTAAACGACGATTGTAAGGATTTCTCCGCCGGTGAAAGGAGCTTGTTGACTAGTGCTAGAAACTCTCGAGTTGGATACTCGGGGCGTGGAGTAGGGCAAGGAAAAAGAGTCCTTGTAGCCGAACCACGATAAACATTCGTGTTGTGGTTTGATCGTTTCTTACTTTATTCTTGCATATTACTTATTGTCAATTAGTTAGAATCGTTGATTACACGTAAAGTTTTCAAAGATAAACAAGTTAAAAAGCGGTAAACTGTTCAACCCCCCTTCTAGTTTTTCATATTGTGTAATATAATACTTGATACAAAATATATGAATAGATTAAGCTTTAAATGTATTTCTTTTTTACTTAAAGGTAATTTATTAAGTAATGAATGCCAAAAGGCAGTACAAAAAAGATAAGATACAAGTGCTAATCCCACACATTGTATCAGTAACAAGGCATAGGACATACCCTAGCTCAGACCAAACATACAAAAAATACCTCTAACAAACAGAATTTTAAAACCAATAAACCCAATAGATCATTCATGACATTAAAGATTGCTTAAACTATAGCCATCAACATACTCTGAATACATGGAACAGTGCAAAGGGACCAACCAATGCACCTCCAAACATCACCATATATTGATAACAAACAGAAAGCTAGAATGCCAAAACTAATCTATAAGGGATAAATACATGATCACAGTACCATAACTAAACACAACAATACCTATCCAGCAATCACCAACCATCAGAAACATACCCAATATATAATCCTAGGGATGTGCCATAGTAGCAGTTTTAGAATAGTTTACTGTACCTCCTTAAAAACCTTACTATGTAAAACCCAAAGGGGTAAAACCATAGTGAAGGACAAAAAGAGTGTAACACTATCTAAAACCATCCCAAATACCAAATCCAGAATCACCTATCACATAAATATGGAACACCAGGAAAAGCCAACCAACACAACAAAGATCTTCAAAAAACTTGTCTCATCAATCATCCAAGCAAGCATCACTTGAACATCATCAATCTGAGAAATAACAATCTTCAACAGCAACATCTTCAATAACAGTAGTTCCTTAACAGAATGAGCATTACCTGATAAACTTCTTAAACATACAAAAAACTTTTAAATTAGTCATATCATCACTGTCAAAAATTGTATTACACTTCCAGAAACCAGTACCCTCATGATACCAGCGACCCCAAAACCTATCCAAAATAACACTAACCATCCTATCTATCTTCATTCTCACCCAACTCATGCATCAAATTCCTATATCTATCAGCTCTGCATATAGGAAGATTCCATATTCTAGCAGCATCCATCACATCAGATGTATACTTAAAAGATAATCCCATAAGCTAGAGTCTCAAAGATTCAAAAACAACTTTAAAAAGACATTCAACAGTCCTCTCCTCATTCTGTATTCTTCTAATATTTCTTTCTTGCCATATAAAGTACACTGCAGCGCCTAGAACAAGCCTTTGAACCACACTTCTTATCTTATTTCTCGCAGGAAAATTAACTACACCAGAGATAATACTAGGCCAGTGATTACTTATATTATTAAAACCAGCAAGTGGTTTTAATCTCTCCCATAGCCTCTTAGAGTAAGCACAAGCAAAAAATAAATGGTTATGAGATTCATCCTCAGTCTTGCATAAGTGACAAATCTGATTTTGAATGCTAAACCATTTGGCAAGTCTATCTTTGGTTTTAAGCCACCCCCTAATAAAAATCCATAAAATAAAACTGTGTCTAAGGATACATTGATTATACCATACTTGCTCATACCAAATGACCTTAGGATTATCATTACTTAAAGCCTTCCAAATTTCCTTAATACTGAAATCAACCTCATTACCATGTTTATTAATCCAAACAGTCTTATCTTCTACATTACTCATAAGAACAGGAACATCTAAGTTAACAACAGCATCAAACCTTCCTACCCATTCAGAAGGCCAAAGCCATTTACCATTATGTATCATATCAGCTATGCAAGTATTGGTATTTAAACCATCTAACTGTAAAACTCTTTGATTAATAATTTTGATTAAAGGGCCCTCAGGACACCACTTATCAAACCATATATTACATCTTAATCCATTCCCAATCTTAACCCCAACAAAACAATCAATCTTATCTCTTAATTTCATAATCTGTTTCCATCCCCATGATGAATTCACATTAGCATCTATACTCCAAATACTTCTACCCTTTAAAATGTGAAGATTAACCCATTTAACCCAACTAGAATCTTTATTACTCGCTATATTCCACAGATGCTTAGCCATCAAAACTTCATTCCACAAATGCATAGATTTTAAACCTAATCCTCCTTGGCTCTTAGGTTTACAAACATCCTTCCATGACACACTAGCAAGCCCTTTAGTAGAATTACCCCTAGCCCATAGAAATTCTTTACTCAATTTCTCAATTTTCTCACAGATCGATATAGGAAGCATAAAGATAGAAGCCCAGTATGTTTGTAACGATGAAAATATTGAAGCTATCAACTGAAGTCTACCAGCAAATGAGAGGTTCTTATTTTTCCAATCACCAAGTCTTCTAAGCATAATCTCAATAAGACCATTACAATCATTACTGGTCAATCTTTTAGAGATCATAGGAACACCCAAATATCTAAAAGGTAATGACCCCTCACTAAACGGCATAATCATCTAATGTACATTTTAACATTATCAACCACATTACCAAAAAAACTATTACACTTACTAGGACTGGGATACAGACCAGAACTTAGTGTGAATTCATCAAGACCTCTCCTCAGAACAAGAAATAACATCACCATGGCATAGGAGAAGAAGGTCATCAGCAAAACATAAACTAACCAATTCAAGCTCCTTACAATGAGCATGATATTTAAACTTTTCTTCATGCCTAATCTGTCTCTTAATCATAAGCGTTAAAACTTCCATTACAAGGGTAAAAAGATACGGAGAAATAGGGTCACCTTGTCTAAGACCTCTACCCGATCTAAAATAGCCTTTAATCTCACCATTAACACACACTGAGAATGAAGCAGTAGTCACACAGAGCATAATCCAGTGAATCATCACTCTATGAAATCCAAATTGCTCAAGAATCCATTCAAGAAATTGCCAATTAACTGTATCATAAGCCTTCATAATATCTATCTTAAAAGCACACTTACTTACACCACTATTCCATGTATAACCTCTCATAAATTCCTGGGCAAGGAGAATGTTATCATAAATCTGTCTTCCTGGAATAAAGGCCGATTGGTTCAAATCAACAAGATCATTCAATCCAGGCTTAATTCTATTAGTAATAATCTTACTAATGATCTTATACACTACGTTACAGCAAGCAATAAGCCTATAGTCACTAACTTTCAATGGGGATTTATTCTTAGGCACTAAAGCTATTTTTGAGAGTGTTATTAAGTTCACGGAGTAACTTACCTGAGCTAAAAAAATTCTTTCACAACTGCAATGACATCTTCTCCTACTACATCCCATCCAGCTTTGAAAATTTTGGATGAATAACCATCCGGACCAGCAGCTTTATTATTATCTATGCTTTTTAGAGCTTCCTTGATCTCAGTAACATCAACAGGTTTAATCATTTCCACGGCAGCATCAGGAGAAAGTTTCTTCATAAAAAGAGAATCAACATCTTCAATAGGGTATGAATTATCACTAGCACCAAGAAATCTCTGAAAATGTTTGGCAAACTGTTCAGCAACCTCTGCACCTCTAAAACAATTACCCTGTTCATCTTGAAGAACATCAATTCTATTTCTACTCCTTCTCCCCTTAACACTATCATGGAAGTATGCACTATTCTGATCACCCTCTTTAAGCCACTGAATTTTGGTTTTTTGCATCAACACTTGTTCTTCATCTTCTAAAGCCTGCCTCAAGACTAGTCTGCACATTATCTAACTCAATCTTAAGCATCTTTACTTTATCAAAAACATCTCCATTAGCCTTATTCATATCCCTTGAATGCTTCTTCATATACTTCAATCTTTTTGCAAGCACAAACATAGCAAACCCATTCACAGTCTGAACCATTTATCTTTGAGTAACGGAAGAAATTCCTTTTTACCAGATAAATAATTCATGAACTTAAATGTTTTCTTGCTTTTCACATGGTCATCAGCCAAAGAAACAATGATAGGGGTGTGATCAAAGACCCCATATGGGAGAAAATTAGCTTGACATGTAGGATATCTGACCAAAAGCTCCCCATTACCCATGGCTCTATCTAAATTCTTCAAAATTCCTAATTCAGGATTTTTCATCTTTTGTATCCAAGTGTAAAATAAACCACACATTTTAACATCCTCCATTCCAATATCTTCAACACAGTCTCTAAATACTTGAATATCATCATGAAGAACTTTATTGATATTAGAGTGCTCACTGTAATTTAAGATGACATTGAAATCACCTAACATCAACCAAGGATGTCTATCCACCACATACTTATGACCTTTTAACTCATTCCATAGCCTGAGTCTATCTTTAGCATTATTCTCACCATATATGATAGAAACAAATAAAATTTCATTATCCACTATCTTCTTAATCTTAAGATGCATAACTTGATCAGTGTAATATATAAGTTGAGCACTAAATATATTTCTATCCCAACCAATAGCAATCCTACACCCTTTTTTACTCAAGTCAGAATTGGTTACCCAATCCCAACCATTGAACACATTATTGCAAACTTTTTCCACAAATTTCTTCCTAAGCTGAGTTTCAATGATACCACATAAACTTATATCATTTTCTCTTATAATTTTCTTCAATTCTTTCTGCTTAAGGGAACTACATATTCCCTTAACATTCCAGGCAACAAGGTTATATAACATACTTAATTGAGGGATGAGCTAGATGCAATGTCATTTTGCATCTGTTCAACACTACAACCAACCACATTTGACACAAAATCTTGAGTAATGAAATTAGCACTCCCATTATTAACCTGTGGAACTGATGCGTGGTTTTGCAACCTTACAACAGGTTTTACCTCTCGAGGGATCTCAAGAGGCTTACAACCCCACCAGGCAGTGTACCTGACCGATGTAGTATAGTGAAGTGGTAAGTACGGGGGATTGATCGTTTAACTCAAAGAATAGTGTTCGTTAGGATTGAAATTTATCTACTAGGTTTAGAGATGAGGGATAATTCTTTTTGTATTTTTATGTTTTATGGAAAGTGATGCGCGTGGATTGCAACACGCACTACGTTTTACCTCTCGAGGGATCTCGAGAAGCTTGCAATCCCCACCAGGCAGTGTACCTGACCGATGTAGTATAGTGTAGTGGCAAGTACCGGGGGATTGATCGTTCTCTCGCAGGGAATAGTGTTCGTTAGGCTAAAGGCTACTCTAATCTAGGTCTAAGGGTGGAGGAAGATTCTTTTTGTATTTTATCATTTTATGAAGGCAGTAAAACTCTGGTTTTGGAGGAGAAGGGCGGATTAGTGCTAGTCAATTACCCAAGTGTTATCTACTTTTAATTACTTATATTTTGTATTTTTTGGTTTTGAGAAACAGTGGTGGAGATTAGTGGTTTACTTAATTTCATTACTCCCTACTATCTGTTCTACCATGTAATTAGTATTTGAGTTTGCGTGGATGACGGTTGATTCCTAAAGTCGGGTAGGACGTGCGTTCAATTCCCTAACGTCTATAAGTTCCTACCTCACTCTATGATCGATACGTCAAGCATCCTCATCATGAGCTCCACGATAGTAACCTATGGCATGAATACTACCTTAAAATCGATTAACGCCACATACGATCTCACGTTTTCTTAAGACGTTAAGTTTTCCGTATAGGAGGTTAGCCAGTTTTTTCTCAAGTCTAACAGTACGATGAACATTCACCCGAAACACAATCACAACATACATCATCACATGATAACTCAATAGTTAGGTTTCATTAGTATCTAAGCATCAACACAAAGTAAATAGCCTAGCATGTTGAAAGGAAAAGACAAGCACAAGTTATATCCACACGATACACTAGACATATCGTAATGAATAAAGACTTATCTTGGATTTTAAACAGCAAAGTTAGAGGGTGTAGGCACCCTCTAAGGTCTGTAATACACGTCCTACTAGGTTTACCCTAAAGTTCTCCACTCAATAAATTCGTACATAATAAGAGGAAAAACGTTATATATATATAGAAAACGGGGCTGACGCGTCGCCCAATAGTGATGTCGCAGCTCGGCGATTAGGGTTCCTGACGGCCTTGATTATCCGTTGTCATAACGTTGCTCGTCCTAGATCTGACGGCGCTTGGTGACGGCGTCAAATTTTACACTACGAACTCTCTGGATCGTCACGAGCTTTTTCACTCTGGACTTCACTTGTGCCTGACGGCGTCACTTAGTAGAGTGTGACGCGTCACCTTCAGTAATCTTCAAGGTCTTTTGATTTTGTTGTTTTCCGACACTTTTTCACTCCCGAAAACGCCGAAAATGTCTTCTTTTGTGATTTTCCCTTCAAAAGTACCAAACATGAGAAAAGAAACGACTTTGGGTGAAATCCAAACCAAAAAACATCTCTCCT